>JAJEJO010020946.1:0-12061 GCA_020662805.1 Glaucomys volans | reverse complement strand
TGGAATGCAGACTGAGGTGAACAAAATTTCCAAGAAGGAAAAATTTCGGAGGAAGAAATACATTGGAGTCTTGAGACAGGGGTCCAGCAGGGTGAGGATGATGATGATGAAGTTCCCCATCAGGCTCAAGATATAGTTGAAAAATAGAAACAGGAAAATCACAATTTGTAGCAGAGGGTCATCTGTCAGTCCAAGCAGAATGAACTCTATTTCCACTGATTGATTCTTCATTTCTCTTTTGTTCTATCAAATTTACAGAAAATAAAAACTAACATCACAAATAAGAAGTTATTTCTTCCTTTTCAGCTATATAAAGTTCCATTTTCAGAAACTTACCAATTCACAAATATTTCTCAAATCAACTTAGAGCTCATCATGATGAATATATCCTTCCCTTCATTCTTCATGTTTATAAGAACACTGAGATCCTTCCCTTGTCCAGAGCTGAGGAGGTCCTACCTACCATTTTATTGGACACTTAATATTTATTTCAAATTTAATTCCTCAATTTGATTAATGTTAATCTATCACCAATCTTTCAAATGCTTTATCACAATAGGCTGTTCAAATATTTGATAATTTTTACATTCTGAATTTATCTAATATTTGAAGCAAATTTTCATTCAAGTGACACAATGGATATAGGAAATAGTTTCCTTCCCAGTAACCATAATAATTAACAATGTAGAGACACATATAGTAGAATGGAAAATTTCTAAGAAGAAAGAATTCCAAAGGAAAAATTACGTGAGAATCTATTGAGTATCTACCATGGTAAGTCTGGGTGTGCTCAGATCAAAGCAGTACTTAGCAAATAATTGAGAACAGGAAGATAAAGAACATCACGTTCAAATGTGGGTCATCATTTGAATTTGCTCTGATAAATACTGTCATGTTGTTTCCCATTACCATTCTCTGTCTTTTATCAGGTCTGAATGGTGGGGATTAGAAAGGATGTTCTATCTAATAACAATGATTGCTAGTGCTTAAGCTATAGTTAGCAAATTATGCTTCAGGTAGAATTATGCAATGCTCATTCATGATTTACAGGTGAGAAAAATAGTTTTATTTTCAGAATACTGTGACAGAAAATTAAAATTTTATATATTCTACCAAGATCATAATTCCGTAAATGTAGTATCAATTATTTTTATGAATATTTAAAGGATCTTTAAAACTTAGATGATGAACCTTTTTCCATGATACATAATAGATGAAATGGCACATCATTTCTCCATTAAGAAGTTGTAAACTAGAACCACATATACACCAAGCTATATTTGGAATTTAAAATATACATTCAGAGAAACAAATCTAGGTGCATAAACAGAATATGTTTCCTTTTGCTTATCTTTTCCATGTATGGAAACTTCTCATGCTTGATTATTGAGTGACTTTTACGGCTACTGATACAGTTGCTCCACAAATGTTTCCAAACAGGGAACAATTTCTTGTGATTACATCAAACTTCTTGTCTCTAATGACACCACAGACACCATTCCCTTCCCAGTACATTTTCATGATGAACAATTTGGTAATGCTGTTATAGATAGCAAAAAATAATACTCTTCTTCTAGTTACAGTTTGGAAAACAGATGAGATCTAGTGATGTGAAATGTAAAAGGTTATGAGATGGACATCACTGCCCTGTGTACACGTATGAATGCACAGATGGTGTGACTCTACTTTGTGTACCACCAGAGAAACAATAGCTGTACTCCATTTGTGTTCAATGAATCAAAATTAAATAAATTTAAAAAAAAAGATCAAAGGGAAGGAAAAGGAAAGGTAAAGGGTAGATACTGAGGAATAGGATTGATCAGTTTGTTTTGTGTGTATGCACGAACATGACATAAAGAATTTCACCATTATGCAATTAAAAAATAAATTTTTCTTTTCAAAGTTGTTATGACCTTCTAACTTGGATTTTTCCTGACATGGAATTTGCTATGGTCTTCTCTAGGATACTTAACACTCCTTTCTTTTAAATTTTGTCTCTATCATGATTTCTAAGCAATTTGAATCTGATATGTCTAGGTGCAATTTACTTATAGTTGGCATTCATTGATCTTCTGAATCTGTGGGCTTATAATTTCCCTTAAAGTTGGTGGAAAGTGGCTTTTATTTGTCAAGATAACAATAAATAATAATATTGATGCATTTTCATTGTTTTCTAACATTCATGTAAATGTGCTTGTACATTATGTTCATATGTGACATATTGCATGTTAAACCTAATGAAATGACCATATACATTCCATTGCTAAATATTTTGTAACAGATCACTGATACTTCAATTTTATTTTTCAACCTTCTAAAAATTTTCACTTGTTGTTTTATTTAGCTTTTTTTATCTCTGTGACCAAAAGACCTGATGAGACCAATTTCAGAGGACAAAAAGTTTATTTGGGTCTCACATTTTGAGAGGTCATAATTTGTAGAACGCTGGCTCCATTGATCTGGTGAAAGAGTGTGGTGGAGGAAAGCAGCTCAGAAAGAACATGGTTACCAGTAGCGAGAGAGAGGGAGAGAGAAAGAGATAGTTATCAAGGATAAAATATATACCCTAACACAGAAGAAAGGGATTTAACATAGGAAAATTTTCATAGAAATTTCTAAGTGAAATAAACCAATCTCCCTGCCCCCCAGAAAAAAAAATGTAGAAGCAGATAAATATAAAAATAGGTTTGGGATGTTTTATGAGAGGAAGTGCATGTAAGGAGAAATAAAAGGTTACAGAAAGCTAAGGAAGAAATGACATTTTTTAAAAGGGGAATGAGCTAAGGGAAAAATGGAAAGAATAAAATTAAGAAAGAAAATTTTATCAATGTGTGTAAGTAAAAAATTAATAAGGGAAGAACATTTTAAACAGAAAATGCCCCTATTTTTAAAACATACCTCTTTGCTGATTCCATAAAGCGTAGACCACAATCATGAGTATACTTTAAGTCACTATTATCTAGTGATGGCGAAAAGAAAGTGATAAATTTCAAAGTTACATTGGGTGGTTAGACTGCAGTTCACACAAATTGTGGCTAGCAGGTATAGCCTTCTCAACCTAATGATGTTCAAATGTCAGGCAAACAAGCTACTATTTCAATAACTACAATCTTGTGTGTATTGAGAAAGATACATACAATCATTCCCATTCTGGAAGCTCTGGATGTGTTATGTGGGACAAATGAGATTAAACATGAAAAAGTGTGCCCAGGCTTGCATTCAGAGCAGGGGTCAGATTAATAGAGGTTATTTTCAGAAGTCCTGGCTTTAAAATTGCAGTTTTCTAAAAGCTTTTGCTGAACATTTTATAAGTTTTAACTAGAAGATGAATTATGGAACACTGTTTCTAAAACGATTTAGTGATACCCCAACAGAAAAATTCCTGTAAGGTCTTTTTATAATCCCCAAAAAATAAAGAAACCTATTTTAAATGGCTGCTATGTAAAATCTTGTGTTTTACATTGAGCATATTAACAGAATTATTTTCACCTCTAAATCATACTTTATTCTTAAGACAGCATAGTGCATATAAAAACAAGCATAAAAGAATCAAAGCTAATAAAAAATGAGAGGTTTTATACAGGAACTTAAAGAAGGAGATATCTGAGTATTTGGATCTTTAGATGAACCTGAGGAAGAGATGAAAGAATGAGACAAGATATGCTAGGCAGATGAGGCAGTATAAGCCAAAGAAAAGCAATAGTGCCAACATAATTTTCTTGGATACAGTGTTTAGAGTTCCCTCATTTAATCATCTCTAATAAAAGCATAAATCATAGGAAAGAGCAGCGACCTATGTCCAGAGTTCTTTATCTAATTCAGAATATTATGAAATTAGGTATCATAAAATTTTGTCATTTAAACAAAACATTCTGATGCAACTGATATAAATGTTCGATTATGTAATAAACTAGAATATACTCATCTCAAACTATGGGTTTTTCCTGATTCATCCATCAAACATACCATGTATCAGCACAACACATCTGTAAGGGAAAAGAGCGTAAGGCCATTGAACACCATCCAATTACTGCAGTTTTGTTGAAAATAGTGTATATCACATAAAAATTGTCAATTTAAAATCATTACTTTATCTTATCTATACTCTTTCACCAGCATCTACAAGCTGAAGTATAGTTAGTAGTTAAAACACTAATCACTTAATAGTTCTGAGGCCTGGTTTATCATTGGGAATTAAGACTGAGGAGTGAGATGTTCTGTAGGTTGTACAGCAGGGTGAAGACAGATGACAGTAACACACTGTATGTTTCAAAAAGTTGAAAGAAAGGACATTGAATGCTTGCACCATGAAGGAATGAAAAATATTTGAGGAGATACATGTGTTTGCCCTTAACTTAAATATTTCATGATGTACACATCAAAGCTTTAGTCTGTATTCTGTAAATATATATAGCTTATGTTCTATGTATCGGTTAAAATTTTTGTAAAAAATTCACCCACATTTTCTTTTAATACTATTTTCATTTTTTATATTTAGAAACCTAAGCCATTTGGAGTCAGTTTTTAGGTATGGTGTAAGGAAATGAGATACCTTTATATCTTTTCAAATTGCTTATCAATTTACCCTTCATTATGTATTCAAAAGTTCATATATTTCCTGTGATCTATCTTTATTACATGCAGGATTTCACACATAATATGGTCTATATCAATGTTTTCATTCTATTCCAATTTATCTAATTATTAATAGTTTTACAACGTGATATTTTCATTAAATATTCAATGCCTGATAATTGCAGTTACTTTCTGATTTTATTTTCTTAACAAATTCTTTAGGCAATAGTTGCTGTTTTATTTGTAATATATAATGTCTTTTAGCTATATCCACAAGAAAAATCTTGTTGGTCTTTTTATTGAGTTTTCACTAGACTTTTAGTAATATAAGTTAGAATTTTAATCATTTTGTAAAAATAATCCAATTAAATTACAAAGAAGGATTTGTTTCTTTCTACTTTCAGGGAATATGTATGATTTTTCATTTTATCCAACAAGAGTTATTTACTTCAAAATACAAAACCAACAAATCTTAGTCCAGTCTAATAAAGAATAAAAGGACAGAAAACTAAAATTAATAAAATCACAAACAAAAGAGGAAAGTATAACAGATGCCTCAGAAATAAAAGAAACATAATGGACTATTATGATAAATTTCTTGCCAATAAAAAAATGAAGAACCTAGAGAAAAAGGACAGGTTACTACCAAGAATGGATCAAGAATAGCCCAGAGTCTAATAGCAAAGAAATGGAAGTAGTGATCAAAACTTCCCCCAAAAAAGAAAAACCCAAGAAAAGATGGTTTTGAAGATGAATTCCACAAAAATTCAAGGATGAGCTAATACCAATTCTTCAACTCTTTGGAAAAAAAAAAAAAGAAATATAGGAAATACCTACAAATTCATTTTATGAAATATCACTCTGTTCAAAAAATCAGAATATCTTAATTTTTATGACCACAATAGAAATCCCAGTTCAGCTTTGAATAATCAATATTCTGAATGAAATGTAAAATTAGCTCAATAAATAAATTAATATAGTGAGAAATTGTTACTAAAATTTTTAATTTATGACTATCTTTAGAAAAAAAATGTATACCTTTTTCAGGATGACAGAGTAGAGGAGATTGCTTACCTGGCTGCTCAATGGGGTGAAACCAAGAAAGCAGACAGGCAGCTTCTCTACAATTGAGGTACTGAGAACCTTCAGGGACACTATAAGTTCACAGGTAGAAACTCTACTGCCTCAGATCCATACTGTTAGATGGGTGGTACTATGGTTTGGATGTGAGGTGTCCCCCAAAAGTTTCACATGTGAGAGACAAAGCAAGAAGGTTTGGAAAAGAAAATATTGGGTTATAGCCTTAAGCTAAACAGTGAATCAATCCCTGATGAATCAATCCCTGATGGGATTAACTAAGTGGTAACTGGAGGCAGGTAGGATATGACTAGAAGAAGTGGTTCATTGGGGGCATGGCTATGTATGTGTATATATATATATATATTATATAATATATATAATATATGTAATATATAATATATATTATAGATAGCATATTTTATTTATCTGATATATATATAATACATATATTTATTATAGATAGCATATTTTATTTATCTGATCATTTTTTGAGGGACATCTAAGCTGGTTCCATAACTTGACATTTTTTTTTAATTTATTTTGATTCATTGTACTCAAATGGAGTACAGCTTTTGTTTCTCTGGTTGTACACGAAGTAGAGACACACCCTCTGTGTACCATACATGTACATAGTGTAATGATTTTTGTTTCATTCTGTTATTATTTTCCTCCCAACTTGATCCCACCCCTCTTTTTCCTCTATGCAATCCATCCCTCTTCCATTCTTGCCTCCCTCCCAACATGCATTATGTATATATTTTTGTATCTGGAGAGTGGAGAGTCACTCTCTCTCTCTGCATCCTGAGAGTGGTATGAGCTGCTCATCTCTGCCACACTCTCTCCCCTTGATGTTCAGGGTCACCTGGAGCCCCAAGGAATGGAGCCTACTCTCTATGGATTGAGACCTCTGAAACCATCAGCCCTCAAATAAACTGCACCTTCTCTACAATTGTGCTGGTGAGATTGTCATAGGCCAGCAGAGAGTTGAAACTCCAAACCTTGGTTCTTGTGTTCTGATGAAAGAACACCAAAAATCATGCAAGATAACTTTATTAGAAGTGAAATTGATGTGAAAATAAAGTAAAAGAAAAATGAGGCTTAAGCTAAAAGCACTCTCAAGGGAGATAGTGGGCCATCTCCAAACAGAGAATGACAAGGGGACAATGCTCTCCCCAATTTTATTACTGTTTGATGTTTACCAGGAGAACTGGAGACTGCTTTTTGTAGGCTTTGCCAATTCCGTGTTCAAATCCTCCTTCATGTTAGAAGATGGAGTTTTTGACCTTAGTTGGTTCTCTCCAGAACTGTCATGGTGGTCATGCTATTTAGGGGGTCTTCATCCACAAGTCAATCCTATGTTAATGTGGGCACTGGGGTCAATAGCTGGTCAGAAGTTACCTTAGTGCACCTGCCCTATTAAAGGAATCTTCCTTCCCAGACAATTGGAGACATAGCCATAATTCCTAGCTTTATGTTAACATCAATGGAGCCTGCCAAGAGTTAGTCTCATTAATTCTTTTCTCATGACATATTTCCCAATTAGCTTCTTTTGCTTTTCTTTATTTTCTACAAATTAACTATCACCCCTTGCTTTCTCATCTGCTTTGGAGGTAGTTTAAAGAAGGACCCAAAAGTACCTTAAGGAATACTTGTGGCCTTGCCTGCATTTCACTGCTCATTGCTAGCTACTACCAACACGCTCTTTTAGGCACAGCAGTGAAAAGCTGACTAAAACAGAAAGTGCTATCATGAAGTTGGTGCATTGTTGTGACTAATCTGACCCTGTGGTTCAGAAGATTTTTGAGCTTTTTGAATTGATGGGAGAAATTTTGAGATGTGTAGCAGTGTAGGCTGGAAGTGCTTTTGGTTGTTGTAAGCAGAGCTAATGGCTAATTCTGGTGGGAGCTCAGAAGACCAGATAGCAATAGGACTGCCGTCACTGAAGATAGGGCTCAAGAGGGTTGAGAAAAGGGTGACTCAATTGGAGTTTGGAGTCCAGGCCATTCTTGTTATGTTCTGGTTGAGAAGTTCTGGTCTGTCTTTTGCCCATGTCCTGAGACTCTCTGTGACACAGATTTTATTTTTTTTTTAATTTTTTTTAGTTAATTTGGCTCATGTATATTGATTTTTCAAATAAAATAATCACATTTGCATGAAATAGAGGAAAAATACTACAAATGTTGCATTACAATGTGACATTATAGGCACAATTACTAGGACAAATGATTCCATGGTAGTTATTTATATAATCTTCACTGATGAGCTACACAGAAGGTATTACATGGGGTTCTTTAATTGTACACCAAAGAAACTTTTTAACATTTTTTTTATGTTTTTTAAATTTATTTATTTTGATTCATTGTACACAAATGGAGTAGAGATATTGTTTCTCTGGTTGTACACAAAGTAGAGTCACACCATCTGTGCATTCATAAATGTGCACAGGGCAATGATGTCTGTCTCATTCTGTTATTATTATTACACCCCACCCGACCCCACTCCTCCCTTCCCTCTATGCTGTCTATCCTTCCTCCATTCTTCCCTCCCTTCCACCCCGCATCATGCATCATCATTCACTTATCAGAGAGATCATTCAACCTTTGGATTTGGGGGATTGGCTAATCTCAGCACGACAGTCTCCAACATCATCCATTTACCTACAAATGCCATAATTTTATTCTTCTTTATGGCTGAGGAATATTCCATTGTGTATATATACCACAGTTTCTTTATCCATTCATCTATTGAAGAACATCTAGGTTGGTTCCACAATCTAGCTATTGTGAATTGAGCAGCTATGAACATTGATGTGGCTGCATCACTGTAGTAATCTGATTTTAAGTCATTTCGGCATAGGCCAAGGAGTGGGCTAGCTGGTTCAAATGGTGGATCGATTCCAAGTTTTCTAAGGAATCTCCACACTGCTTTCCAGAGTGGCTGCAAAAACTTGCAATCCCACCAGCAATGTATGAGTGTACCCTTTTCCCCCACATCCTTGCTAACACCTGTTGTTGCCTGTATTCTTAATAAAAGACATTCTAATTGGGGTAAGATGAAATCTTAAGGTGGTTTTGATTTGCATTTCTCTTATAACTAGGGATGTTGAACTTTTTTTTTCATAAATCTGTTGATTGCTTGTAGATCTTCTTCTGTGAAGTGTCTGTTCATTTCCTTGGCCCATTTATTGATTGAGTTATTAGTGTTCTTGGTGTAAACATATTTGAGTACTTTGTAGATTCTGGAGATTAGTGCTCTATCCAAAGTGTGTGTGGCAAAGATTTTCTCCCACTCTGAAGGCTCTCTCTTCACATTGCTGATTGTTTCCTTTGCTGAGAAAAAGCTTTTAAGATTATATCCCAATCATTGATTCCTGCTTTTATTTCTTGCACTTTGGGAGTCATATTAAAGAAATCTGGTCCTAAGCCAATATGATGAAGATTTGGACCTATTTTCTCGTCTATTAGGTGAAGGGTCTCTTGTCTAATTCCTAGGTCCTTGATTCATTTTGAGTTGAGTTTTGTATAGGGTGAGAGATATGGGTTTAGTTTCATTTTGCTGCATATGGATTTCCAGTTTTCCCAGCACCATTTGTTGAAGAAGCTGTCTTTTCTCCATTGTATGTTTTTGGCTCCTTTGTCAAGTATGAGATACCTGTATTGATGTGGGTTTGTCTCTGTGTCCTCTATTCTGTACCATTGATCTACCTGTCTATTTTGGTGCCAATACCATGCTGTTTTTGTTACTATTGCTCTGTAATGTAGTTGAAGTTCCAGTATTGTGATACCCCCTGTTTTGCTCTTCTTGCTAAGAATTGCTTTAGCTATTCTGGGTTTCTTATTCCTCCAAATGAATTTCGTGATTGCTTGCTCTATTTCTTTGAGGTTCGTCATTGGGATTTTAATTGGAATTGCATTGAATTTATATAGCGCTTTTGGTAGTATGGCCATTTTGACAATATTAATTCTGCCTATCCAAGAATATGGGAGATCTTTCCGTTTTCTAAGGTTTTCTTTATTTTCTTTCTTTAGTGTTCTATAGTTATCATTGTAGAGGTCTTTCACCTCTTTTGCTAAATTGATTCCCAAGTATTTTTTTTTTTGAGGCTATTGTGAATGGTATAGTTTTCCTAATTTTAAAAGTGATGGACTTCGTAATCTGGTGGAAGAAATTTCTAGGCAGCAGAGCATTCAGGAAGTGGCATATGTATTGCTGGAGGCTTTAGTCAAGTTTATTATGATATTAATGAATAGAAATCAGAGCAGAAAGATTTGAAAGACTTGGACTTGAAAGGTCTGTAAAACTGGGACTAAGGAAGTTGCAGTTTTTTAAGACAATCTGGGCACAATAGAAATGCTAAAGACTTTGCCTAGAGACAATGAGAGAAATGGCTGGAACCCTAGCAAAAATGGAACAGATCAACACCAAAAGTTGTATAAGACAGGAAAAATTAAAATCAGAGCTGAAATCAATAAAATTGAAACTAAAGAAACATTTCAAAAAATTGACAAAACAAAAAGTTGATTCTTTGAAAAAATAAATAAAATTGATAAATTCCTAGCCATGCTAATGAAAAAGAGAGAAAAACTCAAATGATTAAAACTGGTGATGAAAAAGGAAGTACAATGGTGGACACTACTGAAATACAGAAGATAATTAGAAACCATTTTGAAAATGTATACTTCAATAAAATAGAAAATCTTAACAAATTTCTAGAGAAATATGATGTACCCAACCTGAATCCGGAGGACATGCCCAATTAAAACAGATCAATTTCAAGCAATGAAATAGAAGACACCCCTTTTTATCTCTCTCAACAAATTTCAACTTAGTCTCTAAATTGATTCTAACATTAAGAATGTACCTCCATTGATGAGAATTATAGTGTACTTTTTCACATGTTAGAATACTCAATATCCATATTAAGTCTTCCATACACACACAGAAGTACACACATTTTCTTAAATACCTTAGACATTTTTATGTTTTAAGCATAATCTGTAGAATAGAAATTTTAACAAATGAAATTATTATTTTGTATGTAATGGAATATTGTTCTTTGAAATGAAATTTTTATTTTTTACAAAACCAACTTAAAAGATTTTACTTAAGTCTATGCTAATTTGAATATGTGCCCTGTTTCTAACTAGGTTGAAACACTAGGAGGATATCAACACCTATACCTATGTATTTCTTGATATATGCCTATATGCTCAAAAATATATGTTTAAGAGATTATTCATATATATGTATATATATGTATATAAAATTGGGATTAATTTCCAGCAGCATATCTGTCCATCTACACACACACATACACACACACACACATACACACATGTATACACACAAGCACAGTCATATTCAGAAAGGAGTTTAATCACAATGGAATTTGAGAAAATAAATTTACCCCATACATATGTTTATTTCTTCACCATTTTCAATAGCCTGTGTTCAGTATGTCTTTGTGTGGGTACAAACACACACATACACACACACACATCTATGTATATATATTTATATGTGTATCTACCTATACATCTACCGAGAGTTTGTAGGATTTGGAAATATGAAAGTCTATTTAGCTCCTGAATCTAAAGGATGCATTATTCATGGTTCATGCTAGTTTGGGAACAGACAACTAACACATATCTTTATCTATTTTTATTTTTAACTTTTAAATTATTATTATTATTGTAGTGCAGAGGACTGAACCTAGGACCTTGCACATGCTAGGCAAGTGCTCTACCATGGAGCTACAACCCAAGACCTATTACTTGGTTTCTAAATGAAACAATGTAGCATTCACTTATGTAGCATTTAAGATACTTCCTAGAAAAGGATACTAGGAAATTTCTGTAAAATATTAATAAAATCACAATTTGTATTTTGGTGTATGTTAAGTAAAATATATCAAAGTTTGTAAGATGTGTCCTCTATATATGGGGATAATTGTTTTTCCTGAGCAAAAATTCAAAATGCAATTTTCTTTGTAAAATAACTTTTTTTTTTTTTTTTTTTTGGTGCTGGGGATTGAACCCAGGGACACTTAATCAGTGAGACACATCCTAATTGCTTTTTTTTTTTTCTTTTTTTAAAATAAGGTTTCTTGAGCTGCTTAGGACCATGCTAATTTGCTGAGGATTGCTTTGAACTTGCAATCCTCCTGCCTCAGCTTCCTGAGCAGCTAGGATTACATGTTTGGCACCCAGAAAGAAAATAATGCAAATTTGGTGAGATATATATTAAACAAATATGCCAGTAAACAGGAAAAACAAAAGTATGAATGAACAAGAATGACAGGGAGGGCAATGATGATTTGAATTGGCTACTGAAATTTCATTCTTTTGTATTTTAATTATCTATCAATGTGCCTTTACTTCACACCACATCTTTTGTTGTACTTTGA
>JAJEJO010020915.1:0-11096 GCA_020662805.1 Glaucomys volans | reverse complement strand
GCCTTGTAGCTACACCAACCTGGGCTCATGTGACATGACCACACAGGCTTGCAGGGTCCTGTGCTCCCTGCAGGCCCACTGCTTCCTCTCTCCATGCTCCCCTGCCTCCCCTGTTCCCTTTCCCCTCCTCCACTCCTCTTCCTTCTATTTATTTGTTTAATTGATGCTGCATAGATACATACAAATGTGAAATCCACTCTGGTACATTCACATGAGCACCTGGTATAAGTACCTCAAGTTGATTCCACAGTTCCTCCTTGTCCCATCTGTCTCACATCTCCACTCCTTCCTCTGCTCCATGGAAATGTTTTCTGTGTTTGTGACACCTGCTGAACCCATTCCCCTAATTTTTCTCCACTGTCCATATATGAAAGGCAATGTTCAACCTCTTAGTTTCTGAGTCTGGTTATTTCTCATAGTCCAACATTCTGTAATTCCATCCATCTCCCAGACAATGGGATGATTTCACTCTTCTTCATGGCTGTGTTGAACTCTGTTGTGTCCATACATCACATTTGCTTGATCCGTTCATCCGGGAGGATTCTATAACTTGGTCATTGTGTTGCTATAAATATTGATGCACTTGTATCTGTAATATAAATCTGCACTATTGACTACTCCATCCTTTCGCTGCAGATATCCTCCCCCCTCCCAGCTCATCTGCCTGCAAACATCCTTGACAGTCATTGGTTAGAATGTCATCAGCCCATGAAAATGCCACCATTCAAATGAGGCTTCTGCACTTTTTTCTTCTCTCCCTCTCTTACTCTCACTCTCTCGCTGCCTATCTCACTCACGTTCTCTTGCCCTCATGCTCTCTCTCATTTTCTCTCTTTCTCTTTCTCTCTCTCTCTTCAGGGAAAACACTGCTTGTCTGACTAATAAAATCCTTTGCATGAGTTCTTGCACTCAGAGTGATCCTTTCTGAGCACTTTTCTCCTTTCAGTATCACTATAGTAGGTTAATTTTAGTTTTTTGAATAAATACCAAGGAGGTGGCTCGATGTGTCATGTGATGGTTCCATTTTTAGATTTTTAAGGAATGCCCATACTGCTTCCCTGGATGGTTGGAACAATTTTCAGTCCCACTAACAATGTAGGAAAGTGCCTGTGTTTGTCACATCTCTGAGAGGATTTCCTACTATTGTTATGCTTGATGAAAGGCATTCTAACTGAAGAGGTGAAATGCACCTAACATCTTGATTTGCATTTCCATGATGGAAGGTATATGACATATTTTCAGGGGGAGCACATTGGTGTATCTAACCATTGTGTCCAACTAGGAGTAATAAAGAAATCCCTATGGTACTGTCCTTGAACTGCAAATGTGCATAAGTCTAGAAAAGTGACACCCATCCTGTCCAGGTGCTGACTGGGTCTTGCTCTGACAGCAGAGTCCCCAGTGCTGGTCTTCACATGCCACATCCCTGTGCATGAGAAGGCCTTGAATGATAGAAGGGACACTCTGTGTCTCAGAAGCTAGTCCCATTCGGGTTCATCTGCAGAGCTTTGGGAAGGAGAAGGGAAGGCCAAGACATGGGAACTCAGACACAGGAGCATGACTGGTTGTTCACTTTCTCACTGCACAAACTTATATTAAAATAATTAAGCCCCAATTAAGCCTGGGATAACTTCTGAGCCCAACAAATGCAGTAATTGTGAAGGGACTGGGAAGGCAGTCCTTCAGGGACTGAGATTCTGCAGGGCTTTTCTTTTGACAACTGGAGTCCTGGTGGTAGTTCATGGTAGGCAAGAGCTCCACAAACCCAGAGGGTACAAATAGAACCTGGGAAATTGCTCTTGTCAGAAGGACCAACACAGAACTTGTCTGCAGCACACCAAGGTGAGGGGGCCTGTGTGTGTGATCGACTCTGGGTGCCAGGTGCCATTTCCACAGCAGCACAGATCCTACTCTCTGTGAGTGTGCAAGGGTGTTGCTGAGAGGGTCTGAGTCTCAGGACCTTCCCTCTTCTTCTGGTATCTATGATTATGCCCCTAGGCCAGGAGAATGAAGTGGACATTACAGCAGATGTCCCTCAGCTAAATCAGAGAAGCTTTGACCTTGTGTTCAGGGTCTGGATTCATCAGAGAGCTCCGTGGTGGGTCCTGAAGATAGAAAGTTAGATTATTTGTCTGCTTTTAGGAAAGCTGTTTCTTCAGTCCCCATCTTGAGTCTGTGAACATTCTGAGCTTACATAAGAATTCAGCACCTAGTTTTGGTTTAATATTGGGTTTCTGGGATGCAAGTTTTCTCTTACATGATGTTATAGGTCCCTAAGTGCAGTGTGTTTAGTGAGGAGGCATTCTTTCTGCATGCATTCATAAACTGTTTGTCCTACACATAACATACCTGTAAGTCAAATTCATTCTTTACATGTGTTTGTTGGAGTGTCTACTAAAACAATCAGGATTTAAAATCAGTTTCTCTTTGTGAATTCCAGTATGCTCTTACCAGTTTGCTTGAATTAAAATTCCACAGCAATTTCTTTATGTTTAGTGCAGTATCATATTTATCTTGGGTTGATTACTCCAGGATAGATGCATGTACCTACCAGCTGTTGGCTGTTATTTCCCAGAGGGAGATGTTACTTCTCTCTGAATGAAAAGCCTTTCTTTTAGAATTGCTTACTCTGTGATTCCAAAATCAATCTGGGAATATGTCACTGTCTCCTCTGACATTCATCATTCCATTCTGTCAGAGTGAAAGAGAAGTGAGTTATCCTTCTCAGAAGTTCCTCCCAAATTTGATTCAGAGCTGTGCAGTTTGGGCAGATGGAGTGGGCTTAAAATTTGAGAAAAACTAGATATTTTCAGGACACATTTAAACATTGGCCAAGTCCTCATGACCATGAGTTTCCTGAGTGTAGTCATTTTCATCCTTGACTTCCTAGTTGAAACTGCTTTGCCTGGATGATTAAAGCTTGTATCATGAGACATTCTACAGTTGGTAACAGGATTTTGTGCTGTTTACTTTAAGGCATTGGTGCAGTTTTGTTCTCCCTGTTTGTCAGAGGAGGAGACAGTTGGAAAGGCAATCATGAACCTTCCTGACTTCAAGGGCTACCTGGTGCTCAACCTGGGTACAACCTATATTCCTACTCTTGAAGCACCCAGGAACATTCAGCAGTTATTTAGAGCAATCCTTTAAGGAGTAGCAGAAGTTGTGGGGAAGGACTGTGGAATTGTGTTCCATGTAAATTGATACATGCAAATCTTAGGTTTCTTTCAACATCCTGGGTTTTTTTTTTCTGGAGAAATTGACCACGTTTGACATAAGTTCACAGATGAGATTTGAGGTTGGAAAATAGCATCCTGTCCAGGACTGCATGGAATTAACTGTGAAGTTTAAACATCACAGGATCACAATTTTTGCCTAGCTGGGAGAAAAGACAGCTGAAGGAGGCTGCAGAGTTGACTGAAGTCATTGTTTCCCCCAAGGCTCTGAAAGGGCTGTAAAATGCCCTCATGAGCCTACTGAGGTGATCTCATTCATGCCAAATATCTCCCAACCTACTGTTCTACAAGGAGGTTTTACTGGGATTCCTAAATTATACACTGCCTTCCTCTGGGAACATCCCACAGCAGGTGGTCATTCCTCCTTCCCTGACCTTTGAAAACACCACCACATGCAGAACTGACTCAGGCTTCCTTAGAGACACTGAGGTCACCACTGGAAACTCAACCCTCACTGAAGACCCTGGCAGAGCAGCACCTCATGGTTCTCTGGGCACCTTCACTGATTGTGTGCTCTCCATATGTAATTTTCTCTGGGTGAGGACTGATGCCTGACTGTCTGACTGATTTGGCTTTTTCTGTTGGACTCCATCTGTAAAGGTTGAGTTCAATGTCACATTGAGGACTATGGAGACTCTCTGAGATTGAGTAAGCAGTGAAACCAGAGTCTCATTGTTGTATCAGAGAACAGAGAAGGGAAGCTCTTGTCATTAAAGATGGAAAAATCTAAGCAAACAACAAATCTAACATTGTTGTGACCAAAATTAGAGAAAGGAACATTGAACAAAGCATGAAATAGATCTATGGCTGAATTTATATTAGTTAAGACATTGATGCAACTGGATCTTAAAAATGCCTGTGAATGTGTTGTCAAGAAGAGAGGCCAAGCATGATCTTGGATTCTGAAACTCAAAAATGAGCATATATAGAATGAAGTTGAAAAACTATTGAGAACTCTGATTGGAGGAGTGAAGGTTTAATGCATCCATGCTGAGGTTGACCATGGATGGGATATTAAGGAATTGACCAAGCAGCTCGTCTTTATTGCATGGAGCTTGAAAAATTCAGGGATACAAATTTAGATTTTTGAGTAACAGTCCTCCAGACTTCTTTGAAAGTAGATAGTCATTCTTACATTGCTAAAAAGAATGAAATAAAAATTTGTACACAATCTCACCATTGCATATATCCAGATTGTTTTCACTTTCTAGAAATTGTTGTTTTGAAATATTTCTGTGCAGATGTATAACACCATTACTGTTGCTTTCTTCAAAAAGGTATTTGGTACAAATATGTTTGTTCACCTATGAATAAGAAATGGTTTTGTATCTTGTCAAGGGAATAATGCTTGTGTTTCTAACAGAACTTGGCATTTCGGGAAACATCTTTGTTCTTGTGAACTATATGTGTTTGTTTAGAAGCACTATGAAACCTACACACTTTCTTCTCGTTCATTTGACTTTTACAAATATCTTAACACTTCTTACAGGAGGAATACCAAGGACAATATCCAGTTTTGGGTTGAGGTACCTCTTAGATGATATAGCCTGTAAGTCTGCAGTTTTCCTGCATAGGATGGCCCGGGGTCTGTCCATCAGCACCACCAGTCTCCTCACAGTGGTCCAGGCCATCACCATCAATCCCAGAGCCTCCAGGTGGAGAAAACTGCAGCCCAGGTCTGCATGGCACATCCTTGCCTTGCTGCTCTCCTTTTGGATACTCAATGCCTTGATAAGCATGAATTTAACATTTTACATGAAAAATACAAACAGCATGAACACATCCCAAATTATTAAAAGTGAAAACTATTGTTATTTTCAATCACAAAACTGGATAAGTAGATGGATTTTTATTGTACTCATGGTCCTTAGAGATGCTGTGTTCCAGGGTGTCATGGGTGTGGCCAGTGGCTACATGGTATTCCTCCTCCACAAGCACCACCAGCATGTTCTCTACCTTCAGAGTTCCAAACTCCTCTACAAAACTCCCCCTGAGATAAAGGCTGCTGGAAGTGTTCTCCTTCTGATGCTCTGTTTTCTCTTCTTCTATTGGACAGATTGTTTTATGGCTTTATATGTAACTTTCTCCTTAGAGAAGCATTTTGTAGAAGTAAGTGCTCTAGAATTTGTGGACTTTGGATATGCAATCCTCAGTCCATTTGTGTTGATCCCCAGGGATGGACACCTGGCCAAATGTGGGCGTGCTCAGTGAGAGAGAAAGACATTTATTAAGGAAACTTCTATTTCCTTGATATTTTCAGTAAGTTCAAAACCATTTTTAGTTTTTCATTGCTGTATGTGATGAAAAAATCAAGTAAGGGTAGCTGAATCTCATAGAGGCTCATTTCCATACAACAAAGGCCATGACAGTGCTATGACAGATGTCATAGGAAGCTGGTTGAGGGTGCTTTTTATGTCCCTTATCTCCCTTATGTCCCTGTGTATATTTGCAAATTTTCTCTTTCTTTTAAATCTCAAACTCTATTGATATGTATATGTAAGGTATATGTACTCATGATTAATAGAAAATAATTTCAGGGTCATACTACTTAAAAACAGAATGGAATAGTATTTATGATTGGATGTCATCTGCCTTATGAAATCTACAAGAGTAAAGAGAATTAACTTGACATTGTCTGATTTGACGGAAAGGTGTAATGAAAATAATTTAGCTTTATTTCTGTCTTTTCTGATTTCTATCCACAATTTGAATGCATTTTTTCTCCAATAAATGAGGACTGGTGTCATTCACAATTTGTGGATTGTTCTAGAGCACACTGGTTACAGTCTTTACTCTGGTGGGCATTGTCCCCCTTCTTCAGAAATTGACATTACACTCTGATTCAAAATGAGATGAACTTATTTTTCATTTTTCTTAAATAGAACCAAAACCTGTATTCATGTAGAATGCACTGCTAGGGCCATATGGTATTTGATTAAACCATTTTAAAATCCTATTGATGCTGTTGATGTATTGATCAAATTCCCTCCAGAACATCAGAGCTGAGGTAGAGGACCTTCCCTCCATAGCCAAGTTGTCCTCTATATCTTTCTCAAGACCCTGTTTATGTTTGGATGTTTGAAATCTCTAGCATGAAACTCTGAAAGCCTTTTCTTTGTGATTTATTTTTAGTATACTATCACTGATATAAAATAGTTCATTAATGTGATGATATCATTCTGCAAAATTTGAGTTTATCTGCCTCATATAATGGTGGGGTCCGTGAAGATAAAGGCGGCCCTACAGTCTTAATTCCCCAGTTCTCCTGTGAGGCTGTCTCCTGAAATCTCACATAGAGAGCAAGAGAAAGTGAGCCATTCTTGAACCATTCATTGCCTATGAACTCAAGGGCATGTAGTGCAGACCCTGGAAGTGTCATTAGGAATGAGTGACATGTAACAGTGGAATCATATGGAGGAGATGAGTGAGAATTAAGTTTTCACAGATGTCTAGATGAATAAGGTGGTTCATGACTGTTGTAAACAATTTGTCAAGGTTTGTATTTTATTTTCCCTATTTAAGAATGAGTCTCTTTCACTCTAAACTGTGGAAATGAGAAAATAAAAGTACATCTGAAATCATAATTAGAAAATAATTGAATGGAATGATACACAAGATTAACATTGCTGTATATGATTGGAATGGGAGAGTGTAGACGAATGGGAGACACTGGCCATTGGAACACACTGTCATGCCTTCAGCAAATTGGACTTTGTTGGTTTTTCAAATATCTGTACTTATTTTGAGTAATAAATTGTAAACAGATGAAATATGGATCATTTCTGCCATAGAAAGCTTTCATATTGTTTACAGTAAAGAAGACTGAATTTTCTCCTAATTTTTGTGAGATAAACCTCCACATAGAGAAATCCAAAAGATTTTGTTATATGGAATTCACACAGTAGAGCTTATGCACAGACTGAAGTTGCTTAAAATTAATACAAAGAAATATTTTAAAGCAATCAGAAGAATACATCAAGTAAAAGTCATCAAGGATATCTAATTGACAGTGGATTTCATACAGGAGTTCTTGGGTCACAGAAATATTCATTGATCATAATCCTAGTGAATCCCTCCTTATTGGTGGATGCAGGAACACTTTGGGTCCCCAGCAATTGCTGTCAGTTCATGCCCACTGTCAGTTAATGGATGAAATGTCTAGTAGTTCATTTGTTCCCATGAGCAGTCATTCTACTGAGTGAATGTAGGTCTGTGTGGGGAAGAGCAGGAGGACGAAGTCAGTGTGCTCTGGCATGGCAGCATGGTTCCTTATGAGGAGCTCCATCCCCACACAGGGAGCACTGTGTCTGCAGCCTGTTTCCAGGATGGGATTAATGGAGGAGCCATGGAACCTGTTCTGGAGATTGAAGTCAGATTTCCACTCACAAGACTTGGGGTTTCACTCTTTCTACACATCCAGAAAGATCTGGACAGGACTCCTCTCTTTCATTTCTACCGACCCAGTGATCAATGTCAAAGATCTCTTGGATTGCAGAGTTCTGGTTATTTTCCATTTTGGGAAATATTCCACATTCCCTTTGTGAACCAGTGTCGCCATATTTCACATCTGACCTTTTGATCTGAAGGTCCCCTTTGTGTTTAAGGATTCTAGTTCGTTGCTGGCATTTCCCACTTTGATGCTGAACTCATGGTAAGGACCCAACAGAGTTCATCTAGGATGCTGAGCTATCCTCATGAATCTCTTCAGCAAATGGTGTTGGTAAATTAGATACCCACATGCAAAATATGATATTGGGCTCTAATTTAAAACCATACAAAAGGTTGTACAAATTGATCATAGATTTAGACATAAAAGTGAAATTTTAGAATGCAATACAGGGAAACACTCCCTGGCATTTGTTTCCTCAGTGAGTTTTGAATATCACTTTCCAATTAGAAGAATAGAATAAAGTATGCAGTGGCAGGAGGTCCAACTGAATCCATTCTGCACACAAAGGCAACAGTCAACACGCTGAAAAGTCAACAATGGAATTAGATCCATATTTGACAGCCCTGTGACTAACACAGTTTTACTGTCACTTACATAGGAGGACAGACAAATTCCCCAGACTAAGCAGGTTATAAAAGAACAAGGGTCTTGAAAAATATTTTTCCACAGGAGATATGCACATGCCCACAAAGAAAGTGAGCAGGTGTTTCCCATCCCTAACCATCAGGAAACTGCAAATCAAATTCAGAAGTAACAACCTCACACCTGATAGATTGGTTCTTAGCCAGGAGGGAAGAAAGAACAGTGTTAAATAGGAACTGGAGGAAAACAACTTTGTATATGGAATTGTCACTCTGGATATGTGTGTTGACTTTTGCTGAGATCAAGGTTCCGTTTCCATTATGAGAAGTGTGTGGATATTCCTCAAAGTATTGAGAGCATAGTGCAATTCATCTTATGCAAAAGAATGAAATAGGAGGCGTTACACTACTTCAGAACTCTAAATATACTAGAAAGCTGTATTAATCCATTCTACATTGTATTAGCATGAAACAGACACAGACACTTGTAGTATTTGAAAAGCATAGGGAGCGTAGAAATACCTCATGCATTACAGCTTATTGGTTTCCAACATTGGTGCTCTGGAGGTTCATTAGAGAAGGAAGAGTGTTCTCAGTGAAGGGGTCTTAGAAAATTGCATATCCAGTTGCCGAAAATTGTCTCAAGACTCTTGTCTCTTACAAACTACAAAATATATTGAAAATGGATTAAACACTTAAAAGTAAGACCTGAATCAACCAAAGTAGTAGAAGAAAACTAAGGGAAAGACTTTGGAGATTGTAATATTCAAGGATTTTGGACAAGTCACTGAAATGACAGGAAGCATGAAAAGGGACAAAGGGAATTCTATTGAACTACAAATACTCTGCACAGAAAAAGAATAGAGTAAACAATAGGGAAGAGACTACATACCTAGTAGTTGAACATATTTGAAAATATGATTGCAGGTTTATATTCAAGTTACAGAAAGAAACTTAACCCCTCAGTAGCAGGAGGTGTTGGTGCAGATTAGTGGGAGATTGCTTGTCAGTACAGGCAATTGTTTTGTGTTGGATCCCAAGAACCTCAAACAAATATCCAAAACAAAACTTAACAGCAAAGCACACAGAGAAATTCCAGAAAAAGGAAAAAAGTCCTGATTTGAAAAGGCAATAAGCCTAGGGACACATTTCTGAGAAGACAATTTACAAATAGCTGAACTCAGTAATTATCAGGGTAATGCAAACCAAGTCTAAGTGCCCCTAGCATGGCCACTGTCATGAAGAGAGAAGAGGTTCTGGTGGGGACGTGGCAGAAAGGAAACCTCACACACTGCATGTGGGAAGGTAAATTAGTACCGACGTTATGAAAACTGTGGGAGAATCCAAAAACATTAATAATATGACTGCTACATGAATCAGCGATCCACCTTGGATTTAAATCAGTATGTCCAGGAGACACACCTGCAATCCTAGGTTCACTACAGCTAAAACAGCACAAGGAGACAAGCACACAAGATCTGCCTCACAGGTGGAATAGGAAACTCTGACCTCACAGAACTGGAGAGCAGATGGAGAGAACCAGAAGACTGGGGGAGGGAGGTCCAGGGAAAGTGGATAAATGGTGCAGTTACGGTGCATAGGAGCAAGCGGTTCTGGTGGGCTGAGATTCAGCAACATCAGCTGGTAATGGAAATAGGATATCATTCAGAAAACTGCAGGAATAGAGTTTCCTTACTTTTAGCATAAAGGATATATTCATCAGAGGAACCATTTGGCCTTTGGTTTTTTGGGATTGACTTATCTCACTTAGCATGATAGTCTTCATAACTAAATAGAACAAATAATAAAAAAGTGAAAAATAGGGGATTCCAGATGGCGTGCTAGAGGAAGGCTGCATTCCTACTTGCTCCGTGGATTCCTACTTGCTCGGGATTCAAACAGCAGGAATATGGCTCTCAATGAGATTTTATATTCAAAGCACATATAAGGGGTCCCTAGTCACCATTCTGGAACCAACTCAGCCTGGCTGTGCTCGGCCCCGCCGTGGGCAGCTACCACCCGGGAGCGCCGGACCCTGCAGCTGCTTCGGTGTCACCTACCTGGGTCTGCGACATCCAGCAAGTGAGTGCGGGTCCCCAGCAGCAGCTTTAGAGTCACTGGTCACGCTCCGGCACCAGTCAGCAACCTCCCAGGCAGAGACCGTGCGTCTCAGGCTACCTGGGGCCTCAATGCGGCTTCTTGAGAGGTCTGGCCGGGAGCCTCTGCGATTGCTGACTCCGGCGGGTAGTTGGGACTCCTCCACGCCATTTTGCAGGTTCCCTGGCAGAGAGGGCCCATCCCTGGCTCCTGGGGCCTCCCGTGGCTTCTGGAGAGGTCTGGCCAAGAGCCTCTGGGATCGCTGACTCCGGCGGGGAGTTGGGACTCCTTGGCGCCATTTTGGCAGCTTCCCTGGCAGAGAGAGCCCATCCCCGGCTCCCTGGGGCCCCCCGCGTCATCTGCAGAGGTCTGGCCAGGAGCCTCTGGGATCGCTGACTTCGGTGGGGAGCTTAGGGCCGTTGGCGCCAGCTTACAGTGTCCCCAGGAGAGAGAAACCACCTGCCACTGCCTGAACCCCCAGCGAGGAGTTCAGGTCAGCCTGGGCTCTCAAGCCCAGTGTCTCCATCACTGAGCACAATTCTGTGACACCACCCCAACTGGGTCTAGGGCCCAGGCCCACACCCAGGCCTGGAGTCTACCACCTTACTGTATCTAATTGTCTATCAACACTAGGCTGCCTCTGCCCAGAAGCATTGATCATTCCGAACCTGGAGGTAGTGGGACAGCACATTTCTTGGGTCCCCGCTTGATCAAGCACCCCTCAAGCAACAGAGG
>JAJEJO010020906.1:0-10156 GCA_020662805.1 Glaucomys volans | reverse complement strand
AAAAAAAAAAAATAGTCTGTAGGAAAGAGAGGCCCAGGGTCCCCTTTTAATATCAGCAGTTGTGGGGGTCCTAGAAGGCCAAGGACTTTATAATAAAAGCAATTCATGTCATGGACCTGGATGAGATAACCTGGGGAGAAGGTAAGGATTGAGGTGGGAGAGAGCCCCAGGAAAGATAAAGAGAGGCCAGGAAAGGAGACGGGGGAGGGAAGGAGGGAAAGGAAGAACACAGATGGCACAGTGTCAGCAAAACCAGGAGAGGACAGCATTTAAGTGGTAGGTGTTGATCAGAAACATTAAATGCTACAGAAAGGAGAAAATTGAATTTGACAACAAGCAGGTCATTAGTGGTCTTCAAAGGAAGCATTTCAGTGAAGAGATAGGGCAAAAGCCAGATTGCAGAGGACTGGGAGAGACTGGAGAGAGAAATAAGAAATAAATAAGCTGCAAGCAGCCCTTTAGAAAAGACTATGCATTATTCATCTTTCTATCTGTGATGCTCAGCACAATGCTAGAACACAGTGGGTGCTCATTAAACGTTGAATTGAAGGAAGTACTGGAGTCAATAGGTATAGACCAGCACTTCTCAAACTTTATTGTGCATATAAATCACCTGGGGAATCTGACATAGCTGATCTGGTGTGGGACCAGAGGCCTGAATTTCTAATCTGCTCCCAGATGATGCTGGTGCTGAGGTCTTCACACCTTACTTGGAGTGACAAGGATGTAGATGACCCCTCCCACACACCTGCAGTCATACCCATCTCAGCTTCTGGGTAGACTAGAGATCAGTATGACTGTGGAACTGTAGGCTTTTATGACCTCATGATATACATCTGCATAGTGGGTCCATTCAAGCCACCAACCCAAGGAGATACTCATCAAGGAGTAAACACTCATGCAAAGCTTTGTGCTCCAAACGTTCCCACAGTGTGGCGTTTTTCACAAATCCATCCAAGATCAACACCACAACCAACCTCTCCTTCACTAGACATCCCACCACTGATAATAGGAAGGGCAAGCTTTAAATATTAGGGAGGGATGTTCTCAACCAGTGATCTCATGAATTCCAAATGTACAGGTTTAAAAATAAGCATCAGAATCAAGAGTAGGACATGGCTCCTGGTGCTGAGCCCTCCTCCCACCAGGGTACAGAGGGCATCAGGCTGCATACACATAGCCTGAAACACAAATCTAGGGAAGGTGAATAATCCCAATCCTGACTACCTACTTATGCCCAATAAAATAGCAAAACTATTAAACACCTTAATATAAAGTCCCATAAAGCATATCACTAAATGTCATCCAACATAGACAGACACACAGAATGTCTGAAGGAAGGCTTTGTCTTTCTTTATAAGAGGTATTATCACAGGAACCAAAGGTGAGAGTAATCTGGGCAAAGTCAGTGAGACAGGCCTTTCCCCTTAAAGTGAGTGACTGTCACAATTCACACCAAACACATTCCCATAGCTCACTTTTTATGCTGTCCCAACTCACACATTAGAGGAATTTGGCGCTTGGGAAAGGAATACAGAATAGCAACTAAAGGTCAGTGAATCACTCAGCTCCTTCCATTGAAGGTAACATAAAACCTCATCTTCATTGGCTTAGGCAAAAGAGAACACATTCATTCCCAAAACTGAAACACCCCTGGATGGAGCACAATGATGTCCTCTGAGTTCATCTCGCAACTTTGCTACCCTGAGTTGGCTCCAGGTTCAAGCTCTCCACGGGGTTCCCCAGAGGTTTCACTCTTGGTCCAGTGGTCCTTCTTATCTGTTGTGGGGATGGTTCAGTGGATGCCTGGAACTGCAGATTTTACCAAATCTCTTATACATGCCATGTTTTTCCCTGAGCATACATATCGATGATAAAGTTGCATTTATCAATTAGGCACAGTTGACTAACAACAAAACTGATAATAAAATAGGACGATGAAAACATTGTAAGAGAAGTTATTTTAAAATCTCTAAATTGTTTGTTTCTGGAATTTTCCACTTAATATTTTCTGCCCACAACTGACCATGAGTAACTGAAGCCACGAGACATGGAACCATGCAAGGGAAGATGACCGCATAGCACAACAACGAGGCTGTCTAGAAAGGCCCACCTCCCAGAGGGCAAACCCAAGTCCTGGGCTGGCAGTCACTGATCCCATCTAGCACAGTCCATCCCTCAACTATAGAAGGTGAGTGAAGGATAGACTACCCATACCTGATTGGTTTGGCCTGGAGCCTTCTTTTCCAGAAGCCCTTGCACTAAAGTGAGGAAACAATGAGTTGCCTTCAATCAAATCAAGTGCCATTGCCACAGGAGGGAAAACGGAACAGACTTCCACCAGGTCTGTGCACACATTCAGGTCCCACGAGTGACATCTAGATTCCCAGTGACGCCTGGGTGACAGCAGGCTCTCCCACAGGTCACTTCCGTCTCCATCACAACACTGTGGCTGTTCCCTGCTCTGCTGCTCAGGGGCTCACACCAGCTTCTGGGAATGCTTGTGATCCACAGCTGAGCCCATCTTCTTTCCTTAGCCCCTTTGCAGAGGCCTGCGCTGAAGGTGAGTCCTGCCTGCTGCTTCACTGAACATTTGCACCTGAGCTAGTTCCTTCGCTCCTGCCTATCCTCTCAGCATCAAAGAGCTTATGAGGCGATTCATATGGGGCTCAGGATAAAAGCAACTGAACAGGCCGCATCCTTGCCCTTCAGCCTAGATGCAGTCCTGCTTCTGAAAAATCATCTCCTCTTTTTTCTTCTTCTTCTTCTTTTTATGAACCAAGCTCCCAAATTTAGAGAACAGGTCACTGTCAATTTCTGGGATGATTGAAAAAAAAAAAAAAGGTGCCTTAAAGGTATTATTTTCTCAAAAGGTCCAAGAAGGAAATTTTCAGTAACTATTAGGGTTGGAAATTTTAATTAGGTTTTCACTTTGTAATATACTAGATTTCTACAGCTTGCTTCCTGCATCTCAGTGATGCTTGTGTTGACCTATTCATCAGCAATCCAAAGAAATCAATCCAAGCAATTTTCTACCTAAATCTGTCAACTCACCAAAAATCTAGACTAGCCTAATGAATAGCACTTATGTATTCATTCAAGTTACTTATTGAAACAAAGCACAGTGTGATGGTGGGAGAGGTGAACTTGGGAGCCAGAAAGAACTGATTTTAAATTCCTATTCTATTCCACACTATCTAGGTGGACTTGGTCAGGTAAGTTAATCTCTTTGAACCCCCATTTCTCAAATGTCTATGAGGATTCATTGAGATGTTAATGTTTGTAAAGTGATTAGCACAAAATCTAATATGCAAAAAGTACTTAATAAATGGATTAAAGACCTTCTATGTGCTGGGTAGTCTGCTAAATTCTGGGCCACAAGGATGAGTAAAATATTATAGTATTAAAATGAGATATTTAAGAATATCTGATCTATACTCTAGGAAATGTGAGATCAAGGTGAGAAAGGAACCTGCCCAATGTCAATAGGGTAGTGGAATAAGATTGGAATCAGACTCAGGTCCCTGATTTTATATTGGTTACGAAGTTTCAATGCTCTTCCAAGATGGTTTTAGAATGGCTAAGATAATCAGGGATCTAAAAGATTATTGTTTCAAGCTGTGGAGTTATTGATTCCATTTCGGCTTAAATTCTTAAACCTGTCCTGGTCCCTTAAGACTACCTGTTGATGTACACACTAGCTTGCCTTTGCCAGTGTAAGATGGGTGACAAGAAGGCCAGTGGCTCCCAGCCCAGCACTGAAGTGGTGTCCTGCAGCAGGTGGCTGACGTCCAGGGCTCCTCAGAGAAGGCAGGGCAGATCATAATTACTGATTAGGTAGGAAGGGAGGGGGCCCATGTCCCTGGCACCAACTCCCATAATGTAACAGTATAGAGCTCTGTGGATGGTGGGTGTATCTTGTGTCTCACAAACACCATCCAATCATCTAATTATATCATGTTCACCCCCATCCTAGTCCCTTGGCAAGGCCTTAAGTGCCCCAACTCAGATCCAGGACCGCAGCCAACTCTTGATGATGTCTTTCATTTGTTTTGGCTTCTGGCAGGATTTGAGCTACCCTGCCAGTCAAATACAGGGGTTTTTAATTCCACTCCAGATGGGGGGCCAGCTTTCCAGTGGAGACTCAGCCAGGGCTGACACAGATGCCCTGGGAGCTGGGCAGAAACCATGACCAAGGTCAGACCCTTCCTACCTGATATGGAACATTGCAGCCTGATCATTTTGGATGCCATTTCTTACACATCCCAAACCAAAATCACATTACCATGCAGCTTTGAGAGCAGAGAAAGCCTGAATTCCGCTTTCAAATCAAATGCAGTTGAGGATCCCAAAAGCCTGTAAGTAAAATTAATCAACCTGCCATATAATGTCCCTCCTACTTTCAGAGTTTCTGTTCCATCAGATCTTGAACAGGATTGAACCATTCACTCTCTAGCTTTGTTTACTATATGCCAGGTTCTTTGCGAGGCGTAGTATCAGATCTGTGTTTAGGAAACAGTCTCTATCCTCCCCAGGCTCACAGACTTGTAGGGAATACAGCAGAAGCTCTAGAGCATAGACTGATCAAACCTCAGGGTTCAGGGAAAGTACCCTTGACGAAATGAGACTCAAGCTAAGACCAGGTCACTATTAGAGGTAGGCTGGTTTGTGTATATCCAAACAAAGGGAACAGCATGAATGAGTCTCTGACGTGGGCATTATAGAATGGTATTAATGAGAAGGAAGATGGTGGTAGTGGCTATTATTTGTTTAGTGTTTATTGCACTCCAGTTACTTTATATGGACTAATTAGATCCTATTATTCCCTTTACACAGAATGAATGAAAACTTTAGATTTGAGTGAAGTTATGTAACTTTCCTCCTCTTCCATGGCCAGCAACTGAATTTAGTTTCCAGCTCTCATTCAGGTATGATTAACAAAAATGGTTTATAATTAGGTGTACGATATGGTGATTTAGCTTATGTATACATTGTGAAATGATTGCTACAATCAAGTCAATTAACATACCCATTACATCACATAATTACCAATTTTGTGGCAGAACATTTAAGATCTACTCTCTTAGCAAATTTCAAGTACACAATGTTATTAATGAGAGTCATTTGTGCCATACATTATATCTCAAGAACTTATTCATCCTAAAATGTTCAGGTTATACCTTTTGATCAACGTCTCCCCGTTGCCCTGACTCCAACCCTCCACCAACACCCTCCCCCCCTGGCAAACACCATTATACTCTCCATTTTATGACTTTGACTCTTTTGGATTTCAAATATAAGTGAGATCATGCAGAAATTGTCTTCTTTTTAATCTGGCTTATTTCATTCACTTCACTGTGCATCATTTTATTCATGTTGTTGCAAATGGCAGGATTCCCTCCCTTTTTAAAGCTGAATAATATTTCACCATGTGAGACACACACACACACCCCACAACTTTTTATCCATTCATCCTTTCATGGGTACTTAAGTTGTTTGCATTTCTTGGCTATTGTTGATAATGCTACAATGAAAATGGAAGTGCAGCTATCTCTTCGACATAGTGATTTCATTTCCTTTGGGTGTGTACCCGGAGATGGGACTGCTGGATCATGTGGTAGTTTTAATTCAGTTTTTTGAGGAACCTCCATACTACTGTTTTACATAATGGCTCTACCTATTTACATTCCCACCAACAGTGTGCAAGGGTTCCCTGTTCTCCAAACTCTTGTCAACACTTACTATCTCTCATCTTTTTAATTTTAGCCATTCTAACAGGGAGGAGGTGAAATCTCATCGTGGTTTGTGTTTGTACTTCCCTGATGGTTAGTGATGCCAAGCATCTCTTAATATGTGTCAGGCATCTTTATGTCTTCTCTGGAAGAATGCCTACCCAAGTCCTTCTATCTTTTTTAAATCAAGTTATTTGTGTTCTTTTTCTGTTTAGTTGTATAAGGACCTAATATACTTTGGATGTTAGCTTATTACATAAATGGCCTACAAATACTTTCTCCCATTTTTAGATTGCCTTTGTGTTTTGCTGGTTGTTCACTTTGCTGTACCAACACTTTTTAATTTGATAGAGTCTAACTTGTTTAATTTTGGTTTTTGTTGCCTTTGCCTTTGGTGTCATATCCAAAACAAAAAAATCTTTTCCAAGACCAATGTCAAGGGGATTTGTAGGAGTTGCATAGTTTGGGATATTACATTTAGGTGTTTAATCCATTTGGGGCTGCTTTTTGTGCGTGATGTAAGATAAGGGTTCAGTTCCATTCCTTTGCACCTGGTTATCCAGTTTTACCAGCACCAATTATTGAAGAAACTATCCTCTCCCCAATGTATATTCTGGGAGCCTTTGTCAAAGATATACTGACTATGTAAGTATGGGCTTATTCTGAGCTCTCTGTTCTGTTTGTTGGGTCTCTATGTCTATTTTTATGCCATTAATATACTGTCTTGATTACTATGTATAGCTTTGTAATATAAATCTTAATGTTTTTATTTGTGCATTATAGTTGTGCATAACAATGGAGTTCATTTTGACATATTTATAAATGCATGTAATATGATTTACTCCACTTCTGTCCCCAGTATTTTCTCTTTCCCTCCTCTCCTGCCTCTCCCTGATCCTGTTCTTCTACTCTATTGGTCTTTCTATTTATTTATTGTTTTTTATAATTGGTGCATTACAGTTACACATAAAAGTGAAGTTCCTTGTGATATATTCATACATTCGCATAGCATAATTTGATCAGTTTCATTCCACAGTTCCTCCCCTTTCCCATTCCTCCTCCCTCCCCTTTGATTCCCTTCCTTTGCTCCACTGTTCTCCTTTCTATTTTGATGATATCGTCTTTTTAAAAATTTCCTTATTTCTCTCTAGCTTTCACACATGATAAAAACATGCAACTGTTGGCTTTCTGAGTCCAGCTTATTTCACTTAGCATGATGCTCTCCAGCTCTACCCATTTACCTGCTCATGACATAATTCACTCTTCTTTACAACTGAATAAAATTCCATTATGTGTGTATGAAATATAAATCTCTCAGTTTCTTTATCCATTTGTCTATTGAGGGACACCTAGGCTGGTTCCACAACTTGGCTAATATGAATTGCACCACTATAAATATTGGTATGCATGAGTAGGTCAGGAAGGGTGATGCCTCCAGAATCCGTCTTTCTCAAGACTATTTTAGGGATTCAAGACCTTTTGTTGTTCCATCAAATCATAGGATTGTATTTTTTTTTCCTTTTTCAGTGAAAAATGCCTTAAGAGTTTTGAAAGGGATTGCATGATCTATAGATCACTTCAAGTAAGATGGACATTTAACGATAATATTTCTTCCAATCATGAAAATAGTATATCTTTCCATTTATTTAGCCCCTTCAATATCTTTCACCAATGTTTTGTAGCTTTCTATTTACAGATATTTTACCTTGTTGATTACAGTTATTCCTAAGTCTTTTATTATTTTCGAATCTATTATAAATGGAATTGTTGCCTTGGTTTCTCTTTCAGAGAGTTCATTGGAGAGTGTATGGAAATGCTATTAGTTTCAGTATGTTGATTTTGCATCCTGCAACTTCACTGAATTTTTTTATTAGTTCTAACAGTTTTTTTGGTGGAACCTTTAGAGATTTTTTAATAGATAAGATCATGTCATCTGCAAACAGATAAGTTTACTTTTTCTTTTCTGATTTGGATGCCTCCTCTATCTTTTTTTACTGCCTAGTTACTCGGGTCAGAGGTGTGCCTACTACTATGTTGAATAGAAGTAGAGATATTGGGCATCCTCTTATTGTTCCTAGTTTTAGAGAAAGAGCTTTCAGCTTCTCATCCTTCAGTTTGATGTGAAATGTATGCTTGTCCTACATAGCTTTTATTCTGTTGAGGTACACTCCTTTCATGCCTAAGTTTTCTAACGTTCTTATCCAGAAAGAATGGTGAATTTTGCCAAATGCCCTTTTTTGTATCCTTGCAATGATTATATAATCTTTATCCTTCATTCTATTAATGTGTATTCACATTTATTGATTTATTTATGTTGAATCGCCCTTGCATCCCAAGGATAAATCCCAACTTGATCATGGCGAATGATCCTTTTAATGTATTTTTTAATTCAGTATACAAGGAATTTCATTGAGAATTGTTATCAGGGATATAGTTTTCTTTCCTTGTAGTGTTCTTGTCTGGTTTTGGTATCAAGGTAGTACTGGCCTCAAGAAAGAAGAAAACAGAGTTTAGATGGATTCCCTCCTCTTCAAGTTTTGACAGAGTTTGAAAATAATTGGTATTAATTCTTGTTTAAATGTTTGACAGAATCATCAGTGAAGCCATTGATCCCAGTCTTATCTTTTCTGGAAGATTTTTTTTTCATTTTTAATTTGTTCTAATTAGTTATACATGACAGTAGAATGCATTTTGACACATTGTACACAAATGGAGCACAACTTCTCACTTCTCTGGCTGTACATGGTGCAGAGTCACACTGGTTGTGTAATCATACATGTATACAGGGTAATAATGTCCTTCTCATTCCACCGTCTTTCCCATCCTCACACCCCCTCCTCTTCCCTCACTCTCCTCTGCCCAATCCAAAGTTCCTTCATTCTTCTGTACCCACCACCCCCTATATGGATCAGCCTCTACTTATCAAAGAAAACATTTGGCCTTTGGTTTTTTGGGTTTGGTTTATTTCACTTAACATGATATTCTCCAGCTCCATCCACTTACCTGCAAATGCTATAATTTCATTCTTCTTTAAGACTGAGTAATATTCCATTGTGTATGTATATCACCTTTTCTTTATTCATTCATCTGTCGAAGGGCATCTAAGTTGGTTCCATAGTTCAGCTATTGTGAAATGAGCTGCTATAAACATTGATGTGGCTGTGTCACTGTAGTATGCTGATTTTAAGTCCTTTGGGTATAAAATGAGGAGTGGAATAGCCAGGTCAAATGGTGGTTCCATTCCAAATTTTCTGAGGATGCTCCATAATGCTTTCCATAGTGGTTGTACCAATTTGCAGTAGCACCAGCAATATGAGTATAACTTTTTCCCCACTTCCTCATCAACATTTATTGTTGCTTGTATTCTTGATAATTGCCTTTCTGACTAGAGTGAGGTGAAATCTTAGAGTAGTTTTGATTTGCATTTCTATAATTGCAAGAGATGTTGAACATTTTTTCATGTATGTTGATCAATTGTATTTCTTCTTCTGTGAAGTTCTGTAGCCCATTGATTGATTAGGTTATTTGAGTTGGGTTTTTTTTTTGTTAAGATTTTTGAGCTCTTTATGTATCCTGGAGATTAGTGCTCCATCTGAGGTGCATGCAGTAAAGATTTTCTCCAACTCTGTAGGTTCTCTCTTCATATTATTGATTGTTTCCTTTGCTGAGAAGAAACTTTTTAGTTTCAATTCATCCCATTTATTGATTCTTTTTTAAATTTTTTTTATGTTTTAAATAGACACAATATCTTCTTTTATGTATTTATTTATATGTGGTGCTGAAAGTGAAACCCAGTGTCTCACACATGCATGGCCAAGTGCCCTACCACGGAGCCCCAGCCCCAGCCCAGGCCCTCACATTATTACCCAGAGAAAATGACCATTTTATTTTGCAATAGTAATTCCATGATCTGTTTATTCATATCTACATACACATGTAAGTGCTTCATGTCATATTCTTTAACCATTAAATTAATCATTTTTACAACTAATGGAATGGAGAATTACGAGGGATCAAATAAGAGAAAATAAAGAAAACTGTACATATCAGATACCAATTGTCTATATGTATATTACAAATATATAAATATCTCTGTATTTCCATTGTACATGTAAAAATACACATATGTATGAGTGTAGTGCATATTATATCATGAGCATTTTTCTAATTCATCAATAGCTCTTAATGTTGCCTAATGTATCATCTTTCAAATGTACTAGCAATTATTTGCCTGTTCCTTTAAAGACACTTGAATACTTTGAAATGTTTGCAGTATTTTACCTGGTTTCAACATCCCCATTGATTTTGCTTCTTGAGCTTCAGGTGTCTTGTTAAGGAAGTCAGGTCATAAGTTGACATGATGAAGATTTGGGCCTACTTTTCTTCTATTAGGCACAGGATCTCTGTTCTAGTGCCTAAGTCTT
>JAJEJO010020894.1:0-10425 GCA_020662805.1 Glaucomys volans | reverse complement strand
AAATGCTCCATGGTCACCCTCCCAGGAGACCTGGACCATGACTCCAGCCTAGGAGGCTTTACAGGTTTGCACAGCCCTGCACTGGGGTGGGTGGTTCTCATGCTCTGGGAGAGTTTCTGCTCCTTCACACTGTGAGAGAACCAAACAGCAGGAGTCACTGCTGACTTTGCCCCTCTGCACCACTGTCCACAGGCTGGCTGTCCACCTGTCTCCAAGGAATGGGAACAGGGGTTGGGGGAAACCATGTCCCAAGGAGGCAGCTGTCTACATGTGGCCTATTCCAGGAGATTCCATAACACCAGGGCCTCCAAGTTCTCCCCTGAGAGTCTGCCCCCCAAACCTCAGGCTGTCCTCTAGAGGGAGCTGACCCAGGGCCTGAAATACCCTGCAACCTGCAGGACACAGCAATCTTGAGCACCTTGTGGAAGGCCCAGGACAGGACAGTGAATGAGGTCAAGGGACCCTATGAGGGGTACAATGGAATTCTCTACACAAGTTATTCTGGTGAGGCATCTGTGCCTGGGGAAGATAAAGGAAGAGAGGCACAAAGAGTTGTAACAGGGGAGTTCCAGGTGACTGTTCTCTGCTTTTACCACATGACAAACTCGCAAACAGAAAACAAATCTTTGACGCCATGCCCACCAGAATGCAATGTAAAGAGATAAAAGTTGATAATGCTGTGACTGGAGTGGGAGGGAGAGTCAGGAAATGTGAGGAGAGAACTGGAATTTTAAGGATCTATAGACAGCCTAGCAGGGGGTAGGTGGGGATAACAAGGTGACACTACAAAAGGAGAGACAGGGACCCTTCAGACCAGCATCCTCTACACAGGAGCTGCACATCTCAGTCAGGATCCCCTGAGACCCTCAGTCTTCACTCACAGTGAGAGCCTGGGACTGGGGTCCACTGTGCACTGAGGGTTCTGCCAAAGTGGCTGCAGATCAAGCAGCACATTTGGAACCCACCTGGACCAGCCCACACCATGGCCTGAAGGCATCGGGGCTGAACTGTGACAGCATCTCACTCAAGTGTGACTTGGCTGACTCTGGAGGCCAGAGTCTAGCCACAGCCAGCTCCTACCAGTTCTAAGCAGCCCACTTTCCTGGCCTCAAACACTCACCATTTCCTGCCTTCTGGGGAGTCCAGACATCCTTACTATGGATCTCAAAGCACCTGCAGCTCACAGGGAGACGATCTGAGCCAAAGCCACTTGGACCTCACACAGCAGAGGAGACAGACTCCTGGAGATGGATTCTGAGCTGCACAGGGGGAGAGAAAAAGGCCTGTAAAACTGCAGAAGGCCACCCCCTCCAACGAGCTGCCTGCTCACTGGCCAGGGCTCTACAAGACCCCTGTCTCACCACAGCCCACATAAGGACATTTTGGGGCCCTGAGTGACACGCTGTGTATCAGACTCCTGGATAAGTGAGGGCAGGAGGATAGGTTATTGGCAAAAGCCCATATCAGGGAGGGATTCTTTCCTACATGGGGACCTGCCCCACCATGGGGACATTTCCACTCAGGAAGATTTAAGCCCTTTCCCAAGTAGGCTCTCTCATTTTCTTGCTCTCAGGAGGCCCTTTCTGCATCTTCTGATTGGACACTCACAAGTGAGTGTGAGCAATAATACAATCGATGTCCAAGGCAGCTGATCCTGACCTCAGAGAAGGTGGGGGCCAGGTCAGGACAGACTGGAAAACAGGGTGACAGGCATCCATCACTTGAGACAAGGCTGCGGCTGCATGGCCTAGGCCTCCTCCTAGGTATCCACTCAATCAACTCATTTCCAGACAAGAAAATAAAAAGACAACAAGGGAACATAATTATCAAACGCATTACATGGCAAAAAAAGATATAAAAGAAAAGAAGAGCAAACATTTGGACCACCTCAGGTAAGGAGTCTGATTTCACGCACAGAATGAAAACCCCCTTAGTGGGGCATGGTGGTGCACACCTGTCAACCCAGTGGCTTGGGAAGCTAAGGCAGGAGGATTTTGAATTCTGACCCAGGTTCACCAAAAGCGAGTGGCTAAGCAACTCAGCGAGACCCTGTCTCTGAATAAATTACAAAATAGGGCTGGGGATGTGGTCAGTGGTGGAGTGCCCCAAGTTCAATCCCTGGAACAGCAACAAACAAACAAAATAGAAAACCCATATTCAGAGAGATAAACACATTCCCAAGTTCTCAGCCAGACTCTGACTGATGAAATGTGGCCTCAGGAGGAATAAAGTCCTGGTGACCAGGGGGGACACCTAAGAATTTACCTGTGAGAACCCAACATGTCCTCAGTTCTACAGGTATTCTTAATTAGAAGATAAAGAAAATCCAAATGAAGAGACTGATAAACCCAACTCTACTCCATCAAACTGCAATAGGGTGTTCAGAAGGCTGCCCTATTTCAGGGACAATGTCTGAAGTCTGACAAAGCAAAATGAATTCACGTCAGGGTATGTTGGAAGAAAAACAAATAACCTTACAAATGAATTGAACATGAGAAAATGGCTGAAAACCAGTTCCATGAATATGGACCTGCAAAGAAAACCGCTCATGCAAATTGTACTCAGTGAAAAGCAATATATACCCCCCGGAAGTAAACAGGATAGATGTGTGTAGGGGACAAATACACATGGATGAACAGGCAGAGCTCATCCATACAATACACTAGAATTTTCCAGTAATTTGATTTTATCCATAATCTATAACCTGACAATGATTTACCAATGTGAAAAAACTTATGAAGTGTGCGCACTTGGGAAACAAATTAAAAAAAATGAAATTGCGAAGACCTAAAAAATGGGAAACCAGTCAGGTTCCTAAAGGAAGAACAGGTGAGGGACCTGGGAGACACACAGCCTCAGTCAGTAAAACCACTCTAATGAAATGAGGCAGAGGAACCCCACAACACAGCTCACAGCACCACAGTGACAGAGCACTAATGGAGCACTAAATTACTGAACTCCAATAAGACAGATCCAAGTAACATCTGCTTCCTCAGAGATGGTTAAACTACAGGGGATGACAACGATCTGGCACCAGGCTCACCTCCAGGCACACACACCCTGATCCTGAAATCCCTCCCCTCTTTGTTCCCTCATAAGCAATCAGCTGAACAGATTTCTCTTCATTGATCAGAACAAATACTTGTTAATCAAACTTGGCTCCAGGTTCTCTCCTTCCTCCAGGACCCTGAACTCTGACCCCACTGGCAGCTGGAGCCAACACAGGACCCTCTTCCTGCTCCCTCCTGAGAACAGGCTGACTTCTGGTGAAATGCTCTCTGACCTGGGATCTGACTCTGCCCCCTCCTTGCTGCCCTCCCCTCCACTGGGAAGCAGCCCCATTCTGCAGGAGCTGTGGGTGCCTGCAGAACTTACATGGAATTCTCTCCCCCAACTACTCTGCTCCTTTAGAATAAGGGCTCTACTCACCCAAATCCCCACTTGTGTCACTGCACACTCTGGGAACAGCCCTGGAGAGTATCAACTGCACCCTCAGGAAGGGTATCCCCTTAGCCTTCCTATTCAGTTCCCCACATCTGCCTGAGGATCCCCAGCTTTCCAGAGCTCTGTAGCTTCTCAGTTTAAAGGGCTCCTTCCAGGGTTGGTGTGAAGCCTGGGCTTCTGCAGGGGAGGCTGCCCAGAAAGCTGACTGGACCTTCAATGGCCTCCTTTCCCATGATCAAGTCGGGTCTTGTATTACAGTCACTGTAATCAAGGACCTCTGCTTCTCAGTCAAGTTTTCAATCAGAAGTGACTTGGTGTTTAAAGAACCCAGAAAAACCAAACTCAGTGTTTATGTTTACAGGAGGAAAAATTTTAAGACACTTAATATTTAATTTCTCAAGATGAAAATCAAATTTATTCCCTTTTGGAAAAAAAAAAAAAAACATGTTATTTATTTGGGATTTCCAAGATAACATATTTGGTGATCAATCATCACAGGTGACTACTATTTGGAATTTCTAGTTCTGGTCAACAAAAGCAGTGTTAAACATTCACCTGCAGCTCACAGGATATAGAACACAACCATCCAGTATTAAAACCTTACAAAAAAACAGGAGCTGAGGTCCTGGTGAATCTTTGTCAGGGACCAATTCATCCACCACAATGTTCTGGGGAAATGCACTCACTTTGTGTAACCATACCGGAACAGTCTTCCCTATTTATTTTCCCAAGTAGCACTCCCCAAGGAAAGTCATGGAATTCTGTTTTAAACCACTTCTCGTTGTCCGCCCCCCACCCCCAATAAAACCATATCTGAAAAACTTAGTGCTCTCACCCTGGGGGAGACAAAAGGTACGTCAAAATTTTAACTAGCCAGGTATGGTGGTGCAGGCCTCTAATCCCAGTGACCTGGGAAGTTCACACAGGAGAATCAGAAATTCAAAAGTAGCCTCAGCAACTTAGCAAGGTCCTCAGCAACTTAGTGAGGTTGTATCTTTGTAATAAAAAACCCAACTTATCTATCACACTTTCTTCTGAGAATGCATTCATGTCTGCAGCCACACTGAAACTGGAATTTACTCTATTTCTATTCCTAGATAGTATCCCCTAAGCAAAGTCCTGGAATTCTATATTAAATCAACAGCCTCTGCTCTCCCTCCCCCCCCCCACACACACGCACACAGACACATACACACAAACACACAAAGAGAACACACCTGAGAAACTCAGTGAACTCACTCTGGGGAAGCAAAACAGTACATAAGAATTTTTAAGGAACAGAATATAAGACCAAATGTTTCTGTTTCTTTTTCTTTGTTTTTTCCCCTAACTTGTACCTCTATCTGGCCCCTTAGGAGTATTTTCTCATCTTTCAGCTCTGCTAGTAAATTACATTTCATAATTAATGGAAAACTGAAGCTAAATTAAGTAAGCAAGTCTTTCCAAGGCAACAAAACCAGGGAGGTGCAGCACCACTGGACACTGACACGTCACACTCCAGGTTCAGGTCAGGCCATTTGTCACCAGGAACATCCTCCCACCCCTCCTGCTGCTAAAGAACTTTAGAGGGTTTTGCTCCACCTTGCTGGGGACAGTTTTCCCTGCTCCTCATGAAAACTGTTCTTCCTTCCCAGCTCTGAGAGAATCCAGAGGGCAGGAACCATGTCTGTCATGTTCCCTCAACACCAGCATCTCACTGCCTGACCTAGGTATCTCCAGCTGCTCCCCTGAGGGACTGCACCCCACACCTCAGGCTGTCCTCTAGGAGAAGCTGACCCAGGGCCTGAAATTGCCTGCACCCTGCAGGACACATGGCAGCCCCAGGAAAGGAAGGTCAGCAGCTGAGGATACAACACCATGTGCAGTGGTCAGTAACACCTCCACCCAATGACACTGCACAGATGTCTGTGCCCGGGCAACATAGAGAGAGATATAAGCACTTTTTAACACGATTTCCAGATCATTCTTCTCTGCTTGACAGTCATGGCAAATGTTTGCCCATAAAAAAAAAAAAAAAAGAGAGAGAGAGAGAGTTATTTAAAAGTGCCATCCATTGCTGTGAAACTACAATTAAAACACTGTCTACTTGAATGTACACTGTGGAACAAATAGTTGATAGAGTGTTCACTAGAGGGAAGTTGCCATCTGGGAATGCGGGGAAGAAACTGGAATTTTAGGGGTCTGCTGCCAGCCCGAGGAGGAGAAGCTTCCAAATGGAAAATGGACTTGATGCCCTGCTTCCTGCACATTTAGAATTATGTGTATGTGTGGTGTACCGGTTAATACTGGGTGAAAGGGGACAGATGGGCCCTGGGGTCAACTCTCACACTCAGAACACACCCAAGTCCAGATTCCCTGGCCCCTTACCCGGCTCACCCACTACCTGGAAACCTCAGACTGCAGGCGCTGCTCAGCCCACCCCTGGACAGGTGCTCTGGGCGACCGCACAAAGGGACTCAGCCATGCAACTCAGTCTTCTTCGGGATACCGCTCTGAGCACACCCCGCGGGCCCAGGAGACAGGCACCAGGCCACCCGCAGCTGACCTCGGGGACCAGTGCCAGCCCATCCTGAGGACCCAGGCAGGGACAGGCCTCAGGGCCACGCGAAGCCGGGACTCGGCCACGCTCCGCAGCTCACACGCACCCGGGTCTCCACCGCACATACAGACCTGGTTCCGCACCCTCACCGTTGCGGGCCTCCGGGGTGACCCGCCGTCCTCCCAAGGAACCACCGGAGCTGGCACGGTGCACACGCTTCCAGGCCTGAGGAGGAAGGAGCTGAGTTGTGAGCAGGGAAAGTCCGCGAGATTGTGGAAGCCTGCCCCGCCCCTCCATCTGCGCGCCTGATTGGACAACTCCGCCCCAGCCCCCTGAGTGACAGTGGATGTTATCCAATCGCTGGCAGAAGTCGGCCAGAGTGACAGGAGCTTGGCCCAGCCCTTTGCAGTCAGGACTCCCTCCTGTTGGGACCTGACCCTGGATTAAATATTTGCATTTCTCCTGGTGTAGAAGGCAGTGTCTAAATGGGAGTAACAGATGTCAGCGATGTGTGGAAATAAATGTGTTGTTCATGATTGGAAGCAATTTGAGAATTACATTAAAATTTCAAATTGCATGACCTCCTCACCTGTGTTCGTTTGGGGGGGGGGGCGATCTGAGCTATGACAAGACCATGTTCAATCTCAATGAAAGGTGCATCTTTTAGGTATCTTAAATTTTCTGAAAGCCACATAAGACCATTGAAAGAACAGGTAAACATACCTCAGGTATTGCTCAGTGGTAGAGTACGTTTCTGCCAAAGTAAGGCCATGCCTTGCATCCCCTGTTTGATCTCAGTGGGGTGGTGTGAGTGAAGGTGGTTCTTGGCCTCAGCACCACAAGCTTTGGGGTGTAGAGACATTCCTGGAATCTGCAAGGTGAGTTCAGGTGCTGGTGAGGATCTGGACCACTGGTAGTCATGGTCCTGGAGCTGTGGGAATTTGCCAGGTGTTTTCTCATTTCCCAAGGAATAGAAATGGGTGAAGGTGGGACATTCCAACCCTAATGGTATGGGCTGAGGGGACTTTTGCTAGATTTTGACAGGTGAACACATGTAGTTTGTGTTGGGACCACTAATAGCTACATTCCTGGAGTTGTGGGACACAACTGGGAGCTTTCTCAGTGCCTGGTGGACAGGAGTCAGGTGAAGTTACAAATTGCTTTGCTCTCTTCTGTGAATTGCCCTTCTAATTCAGTGCTGTTCAGAGTTCCCTTCATTCCCTGTTAATTTCCCAAGGCCTGTCTCAGTCCCTGCTAGCAGCAGTTATTTGTGGCCCTGCTGCCTCTCGTGGCAGGGTGGCACACATGGTGGCACCTGTCTAATGATGTCATTTATCTTTCCATCAGCTCTCAAAAGGTGTATTCACTCTTCATGCCAAAAGCCATGGCTTCTTTTTTTACAGTAATTCTAGTCTTAAGTTTAAACAAATATTAAACAAATACGTATCTGCAAACATCTGGCAGATTTGAGGAAAAATAGCTTCTATATTTTGAATGCATGTACATATTTTTGGATGCCATCTATAAGATAATTAATGCCATACACTTGAAATGCATCCTTTATCACTCTCTTCTATTTGCATGCAACCTTTTCCATGCACCCTGTGAATGGGTGGGTTGGTGATAGATAATAAAGACTGATGTATGGATATCTATTTAGACAAGTATGTTGGCACAAGGACAATAAGCACTTGTTTTCTCTAAAAGATACTTTTAAAACTTTATTTTCATTTCAAAGGCATACTATATGCAATCACTTTGTAGTATTCTTTAATAACATTCCAGATTCTACTTGTCCATTTTATAAGGACTTCAATATCTATTTTGATCCTTGAAATTAACTTCAAGTGATCCAGTGCTGTCTTTGCCCAGTTTTATTTCAAGTAAAATAATACCCTTGGATGACACAGCTTTCTTTATTTTAGTTTTTCTTTGCATCAGCTTCCAAATCTGCTAATTATCTACAATTTCAAATATGTGGTAGAAATAGAGTACACAACAAGAAGTATGTCCTATCAGTATTCTGCAATTCAAGTCACAATGGTTTACTGTGTAGTCATAGGTGAATGATATACAGTAGTTTTTATTCATTTTAACTTGATTTTAATTTCAGAGCTGCCTTAATTGTGATTTTTCCTCCTTGGTGGTCCTGGAAACTGAACTCAGGGGTGCTCTACACTGAGGTACACCTCCAGTTCTTTTATCTTATGACACAAGGTCTTGCTATGTTGCCCAGGATGGCCTTGAACTTGCAATTCTCCTGCCTCAGTCTCCTGAGTAGCTAGGAATCACAAGCATATGCCACCATGCCCAGTGTGAGTACTTTTATAAATATGTGTAACATTCACTAGCATCAAATGTTGCTAGCTTCCACATAAAATAGAAGCATATTTCAGTAAGCATATTTCTCCTTCATTTTTTCCCACTTCATTATCTGGCATGACCACTGCTGAAAACAGTGACAGCCACCTATCTCCTTCACCTTCATGACATCTGAGTGTCCACAGTGAGGATGTGCGGGATGTTCAAACTGTGCCATATTCATGTGTGTTAGGGATGCTTACTTTTGCTATGACAATAATGCAATTTCATTGAAAATATTTGTTGTTTCATGATTGCAAAATTGTCACTGCAGGGTGTATTCCTAAAAGTGGCATTCCCAGATCCCAGGCTGATTAATGCCCAGGAATGTGTATATTCCCCTCCACATGCTGTACATCATGGGCCTTCATCAGGAATGGAATTGTTAAAATTGGCAAGATTAAGATGTTATGTCATTCAACTATTGAAGGGCATCTAGGTTGGTTCCACAATCTAGCAGTTGTGAACTGAGCAGCTATAAATATGGATGTGATTGCAATACTGCAGTATGCTGATTTTAAGTCCTTTGGGTATAGGCCAAGGAGTGGGATAGCTGGATCAAATAGTGGGTCCATTCCAAGTTTTCTGAGGAATCTCTACACCACTTTCCAGAATTTCCATGGGTTGCACTAATTAGCAACCCCACCAGAAATGTATTAATGTATCTTTTTCCCCATATCCTCACCAACACGTACCACCAGAGAAGCGATTGTACTCCACTCGTGTACGATGAATCAAAATATATTAATTTTTTTTAAAAAAGATGTTATGTCACTCTAATGGAATAAATTCAAGTCATCTTTTCTGTCATTTAGAATATTTTAAAAAATTTTGCTTTATGACTTGTACATTTCCTTTCAAATTTACATTTAGGCACATTTGCTTTATGTCTTAAAATTTGTGTTTGTTCCTCAAATAAAACTTGAAAAATTGTTATTTGTTTTGTGTATGAAAGATCATTTGTTATGATTTAGTTAAGAGGTATCCTTTAAGAGCTCATGAGTGAGACAATTCAAAAAAGTTTTTTTTTATTTATATTTTTAGGTACCAGAGCCTGAGCCCAGGGTTGCTTCACCACTGAGTCACATCCCCAGCCCTTTTTTATATTTTATTTAGAGACAGGGTCTCACTGAGTTACTTAGGGGCTCGCTAAATTGCTGAGGTTTGAAATTCTCCTGCCTCAGCCTTCCTAGTCACTGGCATTGCAGGAATGTACCACAACATCTGCCAAGAAAGTTTAGAGGTAAAATGGTTGGGTTAGGAAAGCCTTAGCCTATTTTGTGTATTAATGTCCTGACAGGGAGTAACTGGGTGATGACTGTAGGCAGGTAGGTTGTGGCTGGAGCAGATGAATCTCTGGGGGCATGACTTTGTGGTTTGTACCTTGTGCCTGGTTTGCTGACCTTAGTTTCTCTCTGCTTCCTTATTGTCATGTTCCGAAGTGCTTTCCTCCACCACATCCCTCCACCTTGATGTTCTGCGTCACCATGGGCCCAGAGCAATGGAGCCAGCTGTCTATGGACTGAGACCTCTGAAACCATGAGCCCAAATATACTTTTCCTCTGATGAAACTGTTCTTGTCAGGTCTTTTGTCACACTGGTGGGAAAACAGACTAAAAGGCCACTGTTTTATTTTTTCATTTTGTTATGGGAAAAAACACAAAATCATGTTAATGCTTTGCAAGCATACAGTTCAGGGAGATATGCACATTTATATTATGGTATACCCATAGCTACCCCCACCTTCCAAATCTATTCATCATCCCAACATGGAACAAAGTATCCACTAAACATTGACTCCCCACTGTCCCTCCTTGCTGCCTAGCAACCACCATTCCACTTGGTCTCCATGTATTTGCCTGCTGTAAGTAATTCAGAGAAATCATGCAGGATTGTCCTTTCATTGCTGACCTATGTCACATGAGAAAACGTCCTCCTAATCATTCATTCTTGTTGCAGTACGTCAAGAGTTTTCCTTGTTGATACAATAATCATCCATGGCATGGATATAGGACATTGTTACTGCATTTCATGTGGGCCACACATACAGAGCTGACTGTAGTAAAGGCGTTCCTTGTGTG
>JAJEJO010020833.1:0-14120 GCA_020662805.1 Glaucomys volans | reverse complement strand
ATTTTGTCTTCATTGTCTGAGGTTCTGTCTTCCAAGTGATCTATTCTATTAATTATGCTTTCTATTGAGTTTTTAACTTGGTTGATTGTTTCCTTCATTTCCTTGTTTCCTTCAAGAATTTCTGTTTGTTTTTTTCTCAGAATTTCTATCTCTTTATTGAAGTGATTTTTTGCTTCCTGCAATTGCTCTATTATCTGATTATTCATAGCCTGAAAAAAAAAAAAAAAAAAAAAAAAAAAAAAAAGGATCACTTTAATTATGAACATTCTGAACTCCCTTTCTGTCATTCCTTCTACCATGCTGTCTTTGGGTTCTCTTGATATATCATCTAGGTTTAATTGGGACACTTTCTTCCTGTGTTTTCTCATGGTGCTCGTGTATCTTCCCCTCTGTTGCTTGAGGGGTGTTTGATCAAGGGGTGACCCAAGAAAGGTGCTGTCCCACTACCTCCAGGTTGGGAATGATCAATGCTTCTGGGCAGAGGCAGCCTAGTGTTAATAGACAATTAGATACAGCAAGGTGGTAGACTCCGGGCCTGGGTGTGGGCCTGGGCACTAGATCAAGTTGGGGTGGTGTCACAGAACTGTGCTCAGTGATGGAGACATTGGGCTTGAGAGCCCAGGCTGATCTGAACTCCTTGCTGGGGGTTCAGGCGGTGGCAGGTGGTTGCTCTCTCCTGGGGACACTGTAAGCTGGCGCCAAAGGCCTTAAGCTCCCCGCCAGAGTCAGCAATCCCAGAGGCTCCCAGCCAGACCCCTCCAGATGCCACTGGAGGCCCCAGGGAGCTGGAGATGGGCCCCCTCCACCAGGGAAGCTGCCAAAATGGCGTGGAGGTGTTTCAATTCCCCGCCGGAGTCAGCGATCCCAGAGGCTCCTGGCCAGACCTCTCCAGACGCTGCTGGAGGCCCCAGGAAGCTTGAGACGCTCCCACCCCTGCCAGGGAAGCAGCCAAAATGGCACGGAGTAGTTCCAACTCCCCTCCGGAGTCAGCGATCCCAGAGACTCCCGGCCGGACCTCCCCAGATGCCGCTGGAGGCCCCAGGAAGCTGGAGATGGGCCCTCTCTGCCAGGGAAGCTGCCAAAATGCACGGAGCAGTTCCAACTCCCCGCTGGTGTCAGCGATCCCAGAAGCTCCCGGCCAGACCTCTCCAGAAGTCGCGGCCAGGCCCCAGGTAGCCTGAGATGCTCGGTCTCCGCCTAGGAGGTTGCTGGCTGGTGCTGGAGCCGCAGCCAGTGACTTCAAAGCCACTGCTGGAGACCCGCACTCCCCATTTATTGATTCTTGATATTACTTCTTTTGCTTTAGGAGTTTTGTTGAGGATATTGGTTTCTAAGCCAATGTGATGGAGAGTTGGTTTTACTTTTTCTTCTAGCAAGCATAGTGTCTCTGGTCTAATGCCTAGGTCCTTGATCCACTTTGAGTTGAGTATTGGCAGGATGAGAGATAGAGGTTTAATTTCATTCTGCTACATATGAATTTCCAGCCTCCTCCAGCACATTTCTTGCTAAGGATTGTTTTGGCTAATCTGGGTCTCTTATTTTTCCAAGTGAATTTCATGACTGCTTTTTCTATTTCTATGAAGCATATCATTGAAATTTTAATAGGAATTATATTAAATTTGTATAGCTCTTTTGGTAGTTTGGCCATTTTGGCAATATTAATTCTGTCTATCCAAAAACATGTGAGACCTCTCCTTCTTCTAAGGTATTCCTCAATTTCTTTCTTTAGTGTTCTGTAGTTTTCATTGTAGAGCTCTTTCACATGTTTTGTTAGATTGATTCCAAAATATTTTATTTTTCTGGAGGTTATCGTGAATAGTTTTCCTATTTTCTTTCTCAGTTGATTCATCACTTATGTGTAGAAACACAATTGATTTATGGGTGTTAACTTTATATCCTGCTATTTAGCTGAATTGGTTTGTGAGTTCTAGAAGTTTATTTTTGTAGAGTTTTTTGAGGTCTTCTAAATATAGGAATCATGTCATTGGCAAATAGATAGTTTGAGTTTTTTTTTTTTTTTTAACATATTTATATCCCTTTGATTCATTTCTTCTAATTGTTCTGGCTAGAGTTTCCAGGACTATGTTGAGAAGAAGTGGTAAAGATGGCATCCCTGTCTTTTTCCAGGTTTTAGAGGAAATGCACTCAATTTTTCTCCATTTAGAGTAATATTGCCTTGGGTTTAGCACAAATAGCCTTTATAATGTTGAGGTATATTCCTACTATCCCTAGGTTTTATAGTGTTTTGAACATAAGGGATGCTGTATTTTGTCAAATGCTTTTCTGCATTTTTGAAATAATCATGTGATTTGAGTCTTGAGTCTGTTGCAGTGGCTTAATATGTTTATTGATTTGCACGTGTTGAACTAACCTTGCATTCCTGGGATGATCCCCACTTGATCATGGTTCATTATCTTTTTAATGTTTTTGTATGTGATTTACCAGTACTTTATTAAGAATTTTGCATCTATCTTCATCAGGGATATTGTTCTGAAGTTTTCTTTCCTTGATGTGTCTTTGGTTTTGATATCAGGGTGATACTATCTGCATAGAATGAGTATGGAAGGGTACCCTCTTTTTCTATTTCATGGAGTAACTTGAGGTGGATTGGTATGTGTTCTTCTTTGAAGGTAGAGTAGAACTGAGAATCTGTATGTTCCTGGGCCTTCCTTTGTTGTAAGGCTTTTGATGACATTTTCAATTTCATTGCTTGAAATTGATCTGTTTAAATTTTCTATGTTCTCCTGATTCAATATGGGTAGGTCATATAATTCAATATAGGTAGGTCATATAATAAAGAAATTTGTTGATGTCTCCAAAATTTTCTATTTTATTAGAGTATAGATTTTCAGAATAGTTTCTGATTATCATCTGTATTTCAAGAGTGTCTGTTGTAGTATGTCCTTTTTCATCATGAATTTTAGTAATTTGAGTTTTCTTTCTCTCTTCATTAGCTTAACTAAGGGTTTATCAATTTTATTTATTTTTTCAAAGAACCAAATTTTGTTTCATTGATCTAAAAAATTTTGTTTCAATTTTGTTGATTTCAGCTTTGATATTATTTTCTGTCTTCTGCTTTTGGTGTTGATTTGTTCTTCTTTTTCTAGAGCTTTGAGATGTAATGATAGGTTATTTAGTTGGTGATTTTGTATTCTTTAAATTAATGAGTTCAATGTGATGAGCTTTCCCCTTAGAACTACCTTCATGGTGTCCCTTTTATTTTGTGTTTTTAAATTTTTTTTAAAAAATTTTGATTCATTGTACATAAATGAAGTACCACTTTTCATTTCTCTGGTTGTACATGAAGTAGAGTCACATGGTTTATGTTATTATATATGTACATGGGGTAGTGATGTTTGCCTCATTCCATTATCTCTCCTCCCCTTGCCCCCTCCCCACCCTTCATTTCCCTCTACACAATCCATCCTTCCTCCATTCTTTCTTTCCCTCTATCCCCCTCCCCATTGTGTATCATCATCCACTTATCAGAGAAATAATTTGGCTTTTGGTTTTACCATGATATTCTCCAACACCATCCATACACCTGCAAATGCCATAATTTTATTCTTCTTTATGATTGAATAATATTCCATTTTGTATATGTACCACAGTTTCTTTATCCATTCATCTATTGAAGGGCATCTAGGTTGGTTCCACAATCTAGTTATTGTGAGTTGAACTGCCATAAACATTGATGTGGTTGCATCACCGTAGTGTGCCAATTTTAAGTCCTTTGGGTATAGGCCAAGGAGTGGGATAGCTGGGTCAAATGTTGGCTCCATTCTAAGTTTTCTAAGGAATCTCAATACTGCTTTTCAGAGTGGCTGCACTGATTTGCAATCCTACCAGCAATGTATGAGTGTACCTTTTTCCCCACATTCTCGCCAGCACTTATTGTTGCTTGTATTCTTGATAATAGCCATTCTAATTGGGGTGGGATGAATCTTAGGGTAGTTTTGATTTGCATTTCTCTTATTACTAGAGATGTTGAACATTTTTTCATATGTATGTTGATTGCTTGTAAATCTTCTGTGTAGTGTCTGCTTGTTCCTTAGCCCATTTATTGATTGGGTTATGTGTATTTTTGGCGTAAAGGTTTTTGAGTTCTTTATAAATTCTGGAGATTAGTGCTCTCTCTGAAGTGCCTGTGGTAAAGATTTCTCCCACTCTGTAGGCTCTCTCTTCACATTGTTGATTGCTTCCTTTGCTGAGAAAAAGAAGTAGGAGGTATCACAATACCAGAACTTCAACTATACTACAGAGCAATAGTAACAAAAATGGCATGGTATTGGTATCAACATAGACAGATAGACCTATGGTATAGAATAGAGGACACAGAGACAAACCCACATAAATACAGTTTTCTCATACTAGACAAGGGTGCCAAAAACATACAATGGAGAAAAGATAGCCTCTTCAACAAATGGTGCTCAGAAAGCTGGAAATCCATATGGAGCAAAATGAAATTAAACCTCTATCTCTCATCCTGCACAAAACTCAACTCAAAATGGATCAAGGACCTAGGAATTAGACCAGAGACCCTGCACCAAATAGAAAAAAAAGTAGGCCCAAATCTTAATCATGTTGGCTTAGGACCAGACTTCCTTTATTTTGGTATGTTTTTGCTATTGTCATTTACCTGTAAGTAGTTTTAATTTCATCCTGATTTCTTCTGCAATCCTTTGGTCATTCAATAGTGTATTATATACTCTCCAGGTTATTAGAGTTACTTCTATTTTTAATATTATCATTGATCTCTGATTTCATTCCATTATGATCTGATGGAGTGCAAGGCATTATCTTTTTGTTTTTTTGTATTTGATAAGAATTGCTTGCTGACCTAATATATAGTCTATATTAGAGAATGATCTGTGTGCTGCAGAGAAGAACATGTATTCAGTCTTTGATGGATGAAATATTCTATATGTCTCTTAAATCTAAATTATTAATTGTATTATTTTTAGTTATATATCTTTTTTATTTAGTTTTTGTTTGGAGAAGCTATCCAATGATGAGTTTTAAAGTCACAAGTATTATTTTGTGTTGTGGTCTATTTGATTCTTGAAATTGAGAAAGGTTTGTTTGATGTATGTAGATGCTCCATTGTTTGGGACATAAATATTTAAAACTGTTATATCTTGTTGATGTATAGTTCCCTTAAGCAGCATGAAATGACCTTTGTCTCTTCTGATTAACTTTGGAGTCCACTTTTGTCTCTTATGAAGATAGAAACTCCTGCTTGTTTATGAGATCCATGTGAATGCTATGCTTTTTTCCAGCCTTTTACCTTCAGTCTGTGTATGTGGTTGTCTTTACCTATGAAGTGAGTCTTTAGGAAACTGCTTATTGTTGGGTTTTGTTTTTTAATCCAATCTGGCGGTCTGTATCTTTTGATTGATGAGTTTAGGGCATTTACACAATATTATTGAAAATGATTTTTTGTTCCTCATCATTTTGATTTATTTGTGGTTTCTGTTTTGAATTAGATTCTCCTTTATTGACTATTCTTCTAGTGTAGTTCCTTCCTTTAATAGTTTTCACTTTTTTTTCTTTTATTTTTCATGTAATATTTTATTGAGTCTGTTTTGTAGTATAGGCTTTCCAGTCATGAATTCTTTTAACTTTTGTTGATCATGGAAGGTTTTTACTGCATTGTCAATTCTGAAACTTAGTTTTGCTGGGTATGGTATTCTTGGTTGGCATCCATTTTCTTTCAGAGGTTGGTATATATTATTTGAAGACCTCTTTGCTTTTTGTGTCTGGGTTGAGTGATCAGCTGAGATCTGGTTTGGTATCTCTCTAAATAGAACCTGTCATTCTTCTCTAAGAGCCTTTAAAGTTTCATTTTTATTCTCTATGCTTGGCATTTTCATAACAAGGTGCCTTGAGTGGGCCTGCTGTAATTTTGCATATTTGTGGAACTGTAAGCCTCCTTTCTTTGATTTTCCATTTCATCTTTAGGTTTGGGAAATTTTCTGACATTATTTCATTGAAAATATTGCATATTCCTTTGGTTTATATCTCCAAGTCTTCACCTATTCTTATAAATCTTAAATTTGGAAGTTCTATTTATGGTCTCTTAACATCTTTTCTCTATGGTCAACTTTATTTTCAGGATTATACATTTTATCTTCATTGTCTGAAACTCTCTATTCCAAGTGGTCTAGTTTGTTGGTGATGCTTTCCATTGACTTTTTAATTTGGTTTATTGATTTCTTCATTTTGAGGATTTATGCTTGATTTTTTTTTCAGAATCTCTCTTTATTGAAGAGATCTTTCACTTCCTATATTTTCTCTCTGATTTCACGCCTTACATCATCCTTTATCTTGCAGTTCAGTTTAACTATGTAGATTCTAAATTCTTTCGTCATTTCTTCCACGTGGTGCTGATGAATTCCCTTTGAAGTATCTTAAGTTTTGGGGGGTGATTTTTTTCTCTTGCTTTTTCTTCTTTGTGTGTTTACCCATCTAACCATAAGGATCTGAAGCAGAAGAGTTTCCACTTGTGGACTTACAGTGTCCCTGAAATTTCTAGTACCTCATCATTTAGGGGGAAAAATAATAACAAAAAACAATGCGAATGATGTAAAGTATTAAACTAAATAGTTCTTGCTGTGATGTCTACAATGTTAACTTTCACAAAAAACAGAAACAATGTGATCAGTTACTACCTACAATAAAAACAGAAAATTTGCAAAAGGGTTTATAATTTCAAATGGTGGACAGGGAGAGAACAGAAGTGATGTAGGATGCGATGATTATGAGGGAGGAGGCAATATTATAGAAGTAAGATTAGAGGAAGAGTGAAAGAGAGAATAATAGAGATTGGCTGTTAGCAGAAGAAAAAGAAAAGAATGCAGGGAAACAGATAATTGAGAGAAAACATACATAAAATAAAAATTTAAAAATTAAAAAAAACTAGAAGAATACAAAACAAAACTGAAATATACTAATCAAACATTCTAGTCCTTATCTTATCCATGATAAATAACTGGCTTCAAACTTGCTAGATATGAGAAAAAAATATGAATATTTGTAGAAATTCATGACCCATTAAGGTCACAATTAAAAGAGAAAAGGGAAAAGAAAAAAATATTGAAGAAAAGTCAAAGAACTGTTTCTGTTGGTATTCAAAAATTTCTTATCTTCCCTTCTCAACAATGTTAGGTGGGAACATCTGGAGTGTGATGCTTGCTCCACTCTCAGGGTGTGGTTGCTGGAGTGAAATAGGTAATCTCGTAGGCAGAACTCCTGGGGCTTTGGTTTAGGTTTAAGAAGGGTTCAGGTTCTTTGAAGAATACGATTTGTCTGGAGGTTTTATATCAGCACACCTTCAGGACCCAGCAATTCCCGGTCCATGCTGGAAGACTGCACCCCAGGAGTCTCACCTGGGTTCCTCTAGTGTGGTGGAGGAGCCAATTCTTAGTGCCCTTCACCATTGGCGGACCCCACATTTCCTGGTCTCAGGTTTAGTCTCCAAAGTCAAACTTTCGAATCCCTGCTCTTTTGAATTTCCAGCAAGGCACATCTCTCCCCACAGGTCCTGCAAGCAGGTGGATTGGAGTGGGAGAGGGAGAGCTGGGTGGGTTTCCATGACCAGTAGTCTCCTGTGTAAAACTCTCTTCACCTTTGATTCTCTCCTGGGCACTTAGTTACACTCTATGTTGTGCCATGTGATTTTGCCAGGCCTGCATTTTGGGCCAAACTCAGGTTTGCCAGGAATCAGCTTCCCTAGGTGCTGGGCCTGGCACTGCAGGTTTAAAATGGTTCTTTCCTCTGTCCTCCATAGGTAGCCAGGAGTGATGCAGCTTCTTTCTTTTGTGAAGCCATTCAGTTTAGTCGGGCAATCTTGGATCTCTAAAATTTTGTACCCAGACATTCCTCACAACTCCTAAAATTATGGGTTCCTTTTTTTCCTTTATCTCTCCACTTTGCTCATGGAGGGACCACTCTGACTGGTGCCTCTGATTGTGGCAGTGGCTGCGGCACTGGGAATTTCTTCCTTATTTGATTATATCCAACCTCCTGAGTCCCTGATCTGCTTTGAATGTCTAGTATTAAATTCCAGTAAATTCTCCTTCCCAAAAAATTCTTTTTGTTCACACACCTTGCTGGGAAGGTACCTATCTGCTCCCTTAGTTTCACACTACAGAGCAGCCAGGAATGGGACCTTCTCTATTCTACCATCTTGAACTTCTCCCATTCTTCTTGATTAGCTGAAATTTTATGTTTGTTGATTAGTAAATTACAATTCTTTCCTCCTCCCAACCTTTGGCAACCAATATTCCAGTGTTTGATGCTATGAATGTGACTAGTTTAGATATTTCATATAAATAGAATTATGTAGTGTATACCTTCCTGTAACAGGTTTGTTTCATTTAGCATAATGTCCTTCTGTTTCATCCGTAATGTTAAATATTGCAGAATTTCCTCTTTAAAGGCAGAATAGTATGTTTAAAATTTCAATATCACATTTTTTAAATCCATTTATCTGTATCAGTGGATCCTTAGTTTGTTTTTACATCTTGGATATTGTGAAAAATGCTGAATAATCGTAATAGTGCTAATGTGATATCATGATCTCAGTTTTTTTGATAAATATCTTTAACTGGGATTGCTAGATTATATGATGATTCTATTTTTAATTTTGTGAACTTAACCATTTTTCAGTCTCACCAATAATGTATAAGTTTCCAATTCTACACATTGTTTCCATCTGTCCTTGTTTTGTGTTTTTGTTTTTTTTTTTTGTTTTTTTGTTTTGTTTTTTTTTTAAACAACATCATAGTCACAGTGAAAAGTGTGAAGTTGTTTTATTGTCGTTTTGATTTTCATTTCCTTGATGGCTTGTGCTGGAAAACACTTTTTCATATACCTATTGCTCACATATATTTTTGGAAAAATGTCTACTCAAGTCCTTAGCCATTTTTAACTCATGTTATTAGATTTTTTTGCTATTTAGTTTTTGGAATCTTTCATATAGAGTTAGGCCCCTTATCAGTCTTGTGGTATGCAAATGTTTTGTCCCATTCCATAGATTGCCTTTTCATTCTGTTGCTTGTTTGCTTTGCTATGCAAAAAATTTTTAGTTTAATTTCATCCCACTTAACTTGTTGTTGCTACTTGTGCTTTTGCTGTTATATTTATGAAATTATTGTCAAGAAAAAAGTCATGGGGTTTTCTTCAAGGGACTTACAGGTTCACGTCTTACACTTAAGTCTTTAATTCATTTTTAGTTTTAGGTGTGTGTGTGTGTGTGTGTGTGTGTGTGTGTGTTTGGGTTATAAGAGAACTATCTCATTTCAATTTTTTTTGCATGTTGATATCCAATTTTTCCAACAAATATGTGATGTATTTGTTGAAGAGATTATTATCCCCCTGCTGTATATTCTTTTTTTATTTAGTAATTCAAAAAAGTTTAATTTGTTCTAATTAGTTATACATGACAACAGAAAGCATTTTGACACATTGTACACAAATGGAGCACGACTTCTCATTCCTTGGGCTATACATGGTGCAGAGTCACAATGTGTATAGGATAATACATTTCATCCCACCATTCTTCCCACCCCCAAACCACCTCCCCTCCCCCCACTTTCCTGTGCCCAATCCAAAGTTTCTTAACTTGTCCCTACCCCCACCCCCATTATGGATCAGCATCCACATATCAGAGAAAACATTTGGCCTTTGTTTTTTTATGGGTTTGGCTTATGTTGCTTAGCATATTCTTTAACTCCATCCACTTACCTGCAAATGCCATGATTTCATTCTTCTTTAAGGCTGAGCAATATTCCATGGTGTATCTATATCATGTTTTCTTTACCCGTTCATCTAAGTTGGTTCCATAGTTTAGCTATTGTGAATTGAGCTGTTGTAAACATTGATGTGGCCACGTCATTCTACTATGCTGATTATAAGCCCTTTGGGTATAAACTGAGGAGTGGGTCAAATGGTGGTTACATTTCAAGTTTTCTGAGAAATCTCCTTACTGCTTTCTGTAATGGTTGTACAGGTGTGTAGTCCCAACAACAATGTACGAGTATACCTTTCCCCCCAACATCCTCACCAACACTTGTTGCTTATATTTTTGATAATTGCCATTCTGATTGGAGTGAGATAAAATCTTAGAGTAGTTTTGGTGATGAACATTTTTCACATGTTTGTTGATCAATTGTATTTCTTCTTCTCTGAAGTGTCTGTTCAGTTCCTTAGGCCATTTATTGATTGGATTATTTGTATATTTGGTGTTAAGCTTTTTGAGTTTTTTAGATATCTTAGAGATTAGTGCTCTAAATGAAGCTGTATCTGTGGTAAAGATTTTTGCCATTCTTTAGGCTCTCTCTTCATGTTATTGCTTGTTTCCTTTGCTGAGAAGAAGTTTTTTAGTGTGAATCCATCCCTTTTATTGATTCTTGATTTTACTTTGTGCTTTAGAAGTCTTGTCCTTTGTCTTTAGAAGTCAGGTCCTAAGATTCCATGATGAAGATTTGGGCTTATTTTCTCTTCTATTAGGCACAGGGTCTCTGTTCTAATGCCTAAGTCTTTGATCTGCTTTGAGTTGATTGTTCTGCATGGTGAGAGGTAGAGGTTGAATTTAATTCTGCTACGTATGGATTTCCAGTTTTCCCATCACCATTTGTTGAATAGGCTATATTTTCTCAAATGTATATTTTTGGCACCTTTGTCTAGTATGAGTAATTGTATTTATGTGGATTTTTCTCTGTGTTTTCTTTTCTGTTCCATTGGTCTATATGTATATTTTGGTGAGAGTACCATGCTGTTTTTGTTACTGTTGCTCGGTAGTGTAGTTTAAGGTCTGTTATTGTGATGCCTCTTGCTTCACTCGTCTTGCTAAGGATTGCTTTGACTATTCTGGGCCTCTTATTTTCCCAGAAGAATTTTATGAATGCTTTTGCTATTTCTATGAAGAATGCCCTTGTGATTTTAATAGGAATTGCATTAAATCTGTATAATACTTTTGGTAGTATGGCCATTTTGACAATATTAATTCTGCCTATCCAAAAGCATTGGAGATCTTTCCATCTTCTAAGGTCCTCTTCAATTTCTTTCTTTAATGTTCTGTAGTTTTCATTGTAGAGGTCTTTCACCTCTTTTGTTAGATTAATTCCCAAGTATTTTATTTTTATTTTTTTGAGGCTATTGTGAATGGGGTTGTTTTCCTAATTTCTCTTTCAGTGGATTCATCACTAATGTATAGAAACACTTTTGATTTATGGGTGTTGATTTTATATCCTGCTAATTTGCTGAATTTTTTATTAGTTCTAGAAGTTTTCTGGTGGAATAATTTGGATCTTCTATATATAGAATCATGTCATTGGCAAATAGTGATAATTTTAGTTCTTCTCCTATTTGTATCCCTTTAATGTCTTTCTTCTGTCTAATTGCTCTGGCTATAGTTTCAAGGACTATATTAAATAAAGTGGTGAAAGATGTATCCCTATTTTGTTCTCGTTTTTAGAGTAATTCTTTCAATTTTCTACCTTTTAGAATGGTGTTGGCCTTGGGCTTAGCATATATAGTTTTTACAATGCTAAAATGCTACAATGCTAGTAGTATGTTCCTACTATCACTAGTTTTTCTAGTGTTTTTAACATGAAGAGATGCCGTATTTTATCAAATGCTTCTTATGCATCTATTGAGATGATCATATTATTCTTGTCTTTAAGTCAATTGATGTGATGAATTATGTTTATTGATTTCTATATGTTGAACAAACCTTGCATTCCTGGGATGAATCTACTTGATTGTGGCACATGATCTTTTTAATATGTTTTTATATGCATTTTGCCAGAATTTTATTGAGAATTTTTGTGTTTTTGTTCATCGGGGATATTTTTCTGAAGTTTTCTTTCCCTGATGTGCCTTTTTCTGACTTTGGTATCAGGGTGATACTAGCCTAATGGAATGAGTTTGGAAGGGTACCCTCTTTTTCTATTTCATGGAATAATTTTAGGTAGACTAGTGTTAATTCTTCTTTGAAGGTCTTATAGAACTTGACTGAGAATCTGTCTGGTCCTGGGCTTTTCTTGATTGACTTTTGATGCATCTTCTATTTCATTTCTTGAAATTGATTGTTTAAATTGTGTATGCCCTCCTAATTCAGTTTGGGTAGATCATAAATCTCTAGAAATTTGTGAATGTCTCTGTGATTTTCTATTTTATTGGAATATAGATTTTCAAAATAGTTACTAATTATCTTCTTTATTTCAGTTGTGTCTGTTGTGATATTTCCTTTTTCATCAGAAACTTTAGTAGTTTGAATTATCTCTCTCTTTGTTGGAGTAGCTAATACTTATTAATTTTATTTATTTTTTTCAAAGAACCCACTTTCTGGTTTATCTCTTTTTTGAATTGTTTCTTTTGCTTCAATTTCATTGATTTCAGTTCTAATTTTAATTATTCCTGTCCTCTACTGCTTTTGGTGTTGATTTGTTCTTTTTCTAGGGCTTTGAGATGTGATGTTAGGTCATTTGTTTGTTGAGTTCATTCTTTTAATGAATGAGCTGAATGCAATGAACTTTCCTCTTAGTGCTGCCTTTATAGTGTCTGAGAGATTTAAATATATTGTACTAGTGTTCTCATTTACCTCTAAATTTTTTTTATTTCCTCCCTGATTTCTTCTTCTATCCATTCATCAGTTAATAGCATGTTGCTTAGTCTCCAGGTGTTAGAGTAGTTTCTATATTTTATTTTATCATTGATTTCTAGTTTCATTCCATTATGATCTAATAGAATGCAGGGTAATATTTCTATTTTTTGCATTTTATGAGAGTTTCTTTGTGGCATAACATATGGTCTATTTTAGAGAAGGATTCATGTGCTGCTGAGAAGAAAGTATATTCCCTTGATGATGGATGAAATACTCTATATATGTCCATTAAGTCTAAATTATTGATTATATTATTGAGTTATATAGTTTCTTTGTTTAGTTTTTGTTTGGAAGATCTACCCAGTGGTGAGAGAGGCATGTTCAAGTCACCCAATATTATTGTGTTGTGGTCTATTTGATTCTTGAAATTGAGAAGCGTTTGTTTAAAGTATGTAGATTCTCCATTATTTTGGGCATATGTATTTGTTATGTCTTATTGGTGTGTGATTCCCTTAAGTAGTATGAAATGCCCTTCTGATTAACTTTGGTTTGAAGTCCATTTTATCTGATGTGAGGATGGAAACTGTTGATTACTTATGCAATCTGTGTGAATGATATGTTTTTTCCCAACCTTTCATCTTCAGTCTGTGGATGTCTTTTCCTAGGAGGTGAGTCTCTTGAAGACAGCATATTGTTGGTTCTTTATTTTTAAAATTCAATCTGCCAATCTATGTCTTTTGATTGGTGAGCTGAGGCCATTAATCTTCATGGTCATTATTGAGATATGATTTATATTTCTTGTCATTTTGGTTTATTTTTGGTTTTTAAGTTGATGTAGTTTTCTCCTTTGACTAAGTTTTCCTATGGTGTACTTCCACACTTTGTTGGTTTTCTTTTTTTCATTTCCTTCTCATGGAATATTTTGCTGAGACTGTTCTGTAGTGCAGGTGTTCTAGATGTGAATTCTTTTAACTTTTGTTTATCATGAAAGGTTTTTATTTCATCTTCAAATCTGTTGCTTAGTTTTGTTGGATATAAAATTCTTGGTTGGTATCCATTTTCTTTTTGAACTTGATATAAGTTATTCCAGGACCTCCTGGCATTGAGGGTCTGGGTTGAAAAATCAGCTGAACTCGAATTTGGCTTCCCCCATATATAATTTGACTTTTTTCTTTTGCAGCCTTTAAAATTCTATTATTTTTTCTGTATGTTAGTCATTCTCATTATTATGTACCTTGGTGAGGGTCCGATGTAGTTTTGTACATTTGGGGTCCATAAACCTCTTGTAGTTGATTTTCTATTTCATTCTTTAGATTTGGGAAATTTTCTGATATTATGTCATTGAAAAGATTGTTCATTCCTTTGGTTTGTATCTCCACACCTCCGTCTATCCTGATGAATCTTAAATTTGGTCTTTTCATGTTATTCAATAATTCTTAGAAGTTCTGTTCATGGTTTCTTACTATCTCCTCTGTAGGGCCAACTTTATTTTCAAGAGTATATATTTTGT
>JAJEJO010020818.1:0-15247 GCA_020662805.1 Glaucomys volans | reverse complement strand
AGCAAGTAGGAATCCACGGAGCAAGTAGGAATGCAGCCTTCCTCTAGTCCGCCATCTTCTAGTTGCCCTGGGTCTTTCTTTTTAATCCAACCTGCCAGTCTATGTCTTCTGATTGATGAGTTTAGACCATTTAAATTTAGGGTAATTTTTGAGATATGACTTGCATTCCTGGTCATTTTGTCTTATTTTGGATTTTAATCTAACTTGGTTTTTCCTTTAACTGGCTGTTCCTTTAGGGTAATTCCTCCCTTTGCTGACTTACATTGTTGTTTCTCATTTCTTCCTTTTGGAATAGTTTGCTGAGGATTTTCTGTAGGGCAGGCTTTCTATTTGAGAATTCTTTTAGCTTGTATTCATCATGGAATGACTTTATTTCATCTTCAAATCTGAAGGTAAGTTTTTCTGGGTGTAAGACTCTTGGTTGGCATCCATTTTCTTTCAGTGCTTGGCATATGTTGCTCCAGGCCCTTCTTGCTTTTAGGGTCTGGGCTGAGAAATCTGCTGATATTCATATTGGTTTCCCCCTATATGTAATCTGATGTTTTTCTCTTGCAACTTTTAAACTTCTATCTTTGTTTTGTATGTTAGGTATTTTCATTATAATGTGCCTGGGTGTGGATCTGTTGTGATTTTGTGCATTTGGTGTCCTCTAAGCCTCTTGAATTTGATTTTCCATTTCATTCATCAGATTTCAGAAATTTTCTGATATTATCTCATTGAACAGATTATTCATTCGTTTGATTTGTATCTATGTGCCTTCCTCAATCCCAATAACTCTTAAATTTGGTCTTTTCATGATGTCCCATAACTCTTGGAGGTTCTGTTCATGATTCCTTACCATCTTCTCTGTCCGGTTGAGTGTGTTTTCAAGATGCAATACTTTGTCTTCATTGTTTGAGGTTCTGTCTTCTAAGTGATTTAGCCTGTTGGTTAATCTTTCTATTGAATTTTTAATTTGGTTTATTGTATCCTTCGTTTAAAGGATTTCTGTTTGGTTATTTTTCAGAATCTCTATCTCTTTATTGAAATGATCTTTTGCTTTCTGCAGTTGCTCTTTTAGCTTTGCCTGCATTTGCTCTCATGACTCCTCGCTTGCTTTTCAGAGCATTTTAATTACATACAACTCCCTTTCTGAGAATGCTTCTGCCATGTTATCATTGGGTTCTTTTGGTATAGTATTTGGGTTTGTTTGGGGCATTTTCTTCCCATGTTTTCTCATGTTGCTAGTGTATCTTCCCCTCTAGTAGTGTGAATCCTAGGTATTGCAGTTTCCCCTTAAAGACTTATAGGATTCCTGCCTATTTTCAATACCTCCCCTTGAATTGAGAGATCAATATTGGCAGCACACCATATAAACAATATGTGTCCTTAATCTAAATAGTCCCTATTAAGATATTAACAGTGTTGTCTTAATAAACAGAGATGAGTTCAAATTAGTATCTATAGCATAACCAGTAAGTTTGCAATAAGGACTACAATTTCCAATGTTGGGCAGGGAGGATGAGGAGGGGTATAGGACAAAGCACTAATGAGATAAGAAGTGAGTCTATAGATATACTATGTCATATGAATAGTGGAATTGGAATTAAAAGAAACAGGTTATTAGTGTGAGAAAAAGATTCTCCAAGGAAATGGATAAATAAGAGGAAGATAGAGTGATAAGAACATTAATAAAAGAAAAGGTAGGAATATAGTGGGTGTATTAGGAATAATCATAGTAATACAACTAATTTAAAAACATTCTGTGATAAAAATATACTGTAGAGTTCAAACCTCTTATTTTTCAATGGCCTGATGTTTGAGAGGTGCTTGATCAAGCTTTGACCCAAAAAGGGTGCTGTCCCACTACCTCCAGGTTGGGAATGATCAATGCTTCTGGGCAGAGGTGACCTTGTGTTGATAGACAATCAGTCACAGCACAGGCGCTAGACACCGGGCCAGGGTGCGGACCTGGACACTAGACCAAGTTGGGGAGGGTCCACAGACCTGTGCTCAGTGATGGAGACACTGGGCCTGATGGCCCAGGCAGGCCTGAGCTCCGCGCTGGGGACTCAGGCAGCCATAGGCGGTTGCTCTCTCCAGGAGACACTGTAAAATGGTGCCGGAAGGCCCAAGCTCTGCGCTGGGGATTCAGGCTACTGCAGGCAGTTCCTCCCTCCCAGAGACACTGTAAAATGACACCAAATGGCCTGAGATCCATGCTGGGGACTCAGGCAGCTGCAGGCAGTTGCTCTTTCCCAGAGACTCTGTAAAATGGCACCAAAAGGCCTAAGATCCACACTGGGGACTCCCTGCCTTGTCTTTTTATTCAATCCTCTACAAACGCCTCTTTTCCTCTCTTGTCTTCAGAGAGAAGCAGTGTCATGTCCAGAGGGCCAAAAAGGAGTCCGCAGTGCTGCCCGCCGGATCCCTGCCTTCAGAGCCAGTCACTTCCCGCAGCAACCTTGGCTTCTTCTGGTGTCCCTGCACCGCCGCCTGGAATGATCTTTTATATCCTGAAATTTATCTCTCAGTTCTCTCCTCACTTTGTCTTTTACATCACACATCAGTTTAACTATGTACATTCTAAACTTCTCTGACATTTCTTCTACTGTGGTGTCAATGGATTCTATTATTGGAGCATCTTGGTTCGTTTGGGGTGATTTGTTCCCTTGTTTTTTCATGTTGTTTGTGTGTCTACCTCTCTAGCAGTGTGAATCTGAGGCAGCACAGCTTCTGCCCTGTAGATTTATTGTGTCCCTGAAGGTTTCCAGTACTTCCCGTTAAGGAGGAAACAAATAATAACAGCAACCCAAGCAAAAAATATAAAGCCTTAAACCAAATAGCTCCATAATACTGATTTCCATAATAGTTGTACTAATTACAATCCAAACAGTGTAAAATTGTTCCTTTTCCCACACCTTCTCTCCAACGTTTATTGTCATTTGTATTCTTGATGATTGCCATTGCAAATAGAGTGAGGTAAGATTTCAGTGTAATTTTGATTTGCATTTCCCTAATTGCTAATAATGCTGAACATTTTTTCATATATTTGCTGACCAATTTTATTTCTTCTTTAGAGAAGTGTCTGTTAAGTTAATTTGCAAACTTATTTGGGGGGGGGAGTAGGTGATTTTTTGAAAATATTTTTTAGTTGTAGATGAGCACAATATTTTTATTGATTTATTTTTGTCTGGTGCTGAGGATTTAACCCAGTGCCTCACACATGGGAGGCAAGCACTCAACCACTGAGCTACAGTTCCAGCCATTTTTGGTGATTTTCTTTTAGTTCTTCATATATTCTAGATATATATTAATCCTCTGTCAAAAGAGTACTGACAAAGATTTTCTCTCATCTCTAGGTTCTCTCTTCACACTCATAATTGTTTCTTTTCCTGTGTGGTAATCTGGTTCTTGAATTAAAATTGGAATGATGTTTAACTTCCAGGAAAGTAATGTATTTTATCTAAACTGGGGACTGATATGGAACAAATCATATTATACATTTTCTGTATGCTTATGTCGAAATGAACCTCACTAGTGTGTAAGAATATAAAGTACTAATGAAAATATTTTTAAATTATAGGGACTGACCTAAGAGATGAAAGTTGGTTGTTATCTCAGGGATATTCCCACAGAGAAAAAACAACACTGGCCTTGTATAAACAAGACCCTCTTTGGAGTGTAGGCTTCTTTCTCTTCATCTCTGTCCCACATCCCAGTCCTCTGTGCCCTCAGATGATCTTTATTGGTGATAGCTTCCCATCTTCTCTGCTTAGCTAACTATCCAAATAAATCTTCTCACTTGCACCACTAACTTGTCCTTGAGTCACTGGCCATTTTAAGTGGCAAGTAAATAAACCTGGGTTCCATAATGAGACATTATGTAATACCCTTGTTTATGCCTGATAATTTTGTTTGCTCCGAAGTCTCCAGTCTCTGGAATTAATATAGTGGCATTGGCTCTGTTAGTATATCTGTCTCTAACTCTTTACCCAGAATCTTTGTGTTTTTATATGTATGGTGGGTTGCTAGTAGTCACCATGTAGGAGTGTCTTACTTTTATATCCACTCTATCAGTCTCTGAGTTTCATTTGGCATGTGTACATGTATGAATTCACAGATGGGGTGACTCTATTTTGTGTACAACCAGAAAAACAATTGCTGTACTCCATTTGTGTTCAATGAATCAAAAAATTAAATAAAAAATTAAAAAAAAATGAATGTACAAATCTTGAGTTACAATAAAGACTTACTAAATAGTAGGCGTTAATTTTGTTATTAGCTCAAGAAATGAACTGGTTATGGAAACTGGGTGATGAGCTAACATGGTTCATTGAGCAACACCTAAATAATCATACCTTAATGGGTCACTTTTGTAGACTGTTAATATCCTCCATTTTAAAGTTTATTTTTTTGTTTTGTTTTAGACTTTGTATCAGGGTTCAGTCATGAAAATAAACCCTTTATAAAGATAAAAAAATAAAATAAACATTAATGAATACTAAAAAAAAAAAAGAGTACCTTATCGAGTTTTATTAGAGTTTGCACCTCGCCCCTCCCCCTTTTTCTAACTGTTCCCATACCCAAATCCTTCTTCTTGCCAGGTACAGTCCCACCCACCCCCCATTGTTCTGCTTCTTCCACATTTTTGGATCTACCGGAAATGCTTTCAGGTTCACCCCCTCATCTTCCACCTCCTTACTCAGGCCCTACTTCTTCCTCCTCTTCCTCTCCTCCTCCTGCCCCTTCCTCCTGAGGCAGCAGCCCCTCCTCCTCCATCTCCTCCTCCAAGCCCACCCCTTCCTTCTGCAGTTACAGCTCCTCCTCTTGCTCCTCCTGTCACTCCTCCTCTCTGATAGGGGTTTGACGGCCCTTCTTCATTGTGTGAGTCCACTTTATTCTCACTTCAAGATCTTTCTCAGATTGAGAAATGTTTAGGGTCTTCCTCAGCTGACTCCTCTACTTATATTAAGGAATTTAAATATGTTTCCCAGACTTATAATCTCACCTGGCATGATGTTTATGTTATGAAGTTCTTTCTTCTTTACCACCTTACAGAGGCCCTTACTAAATACACTAAACTGGACCCTGAATTACCCTTTGGGGCTACAGTGCTAGCAGCCCATTTCATTTCTCAATTGGCCCCTGATATAAGAAAAAAGCTTAAACAAACTCAGGAGGGCCGTCAAACCCCTATCAGAGATCTAGTGAAAATGGCCTTTAAAGTCTATAATGCCTGAGAGGAATAAGGTGAATTGGCCAGGCAGACTCATTTTCAGAAAAAGTGACACTGCAATCCCAAGCCTTGGTAGCTGCCCTGCAGCCTGCGGCTCCAGCACGAACTTCAAAGGGGGATCAGAAAACCTGTCCACCAGGGCCTTGCTTCAAGTGTGGACAGAAAGGGCAATGGGCTCATCAATGCCCAAACCAAGCCGAGTCCCACCTGCAAGCAAACAGGATACAGGAAGAGTGACATCCCTAATGGCCAGCCACTCCCTAGTGCCTCTGCATGGGGGTGTGACCACCAGGTGGTCCCTTCCCCTGAGCTGTTGGGATTCATGAAAGAGTTAAGAAGCCTGGACTCGAGGACCCCGATCACCCTTGCTGAGCCCAGGATAACACTCCAGGTAGTGGGTAAGTCTATAACTTTCCTTGTGGACATGGGGGCTAACTATTCTGTCTTGCCTGCCCACTCTGAGCTTTTATTTCCTTCCCAGGTTTCAGTTATGGGAATTGATGGAAAATCCTACTTCCCAAGCAGAACAGCTAGGTTAGCCTGTGCCCTGGAGGGACAGCCTTTCACACACTCTTTCCCTGTTATTCCCTCCTGTCCAGTCCCCTCCTAGGCAGAGAGGTTCTCCAACTTGTAGGAACCACCCTACAACTTCTTCCCAGGCACACTACTAGTACTCACCTTCTACCTCTGTTTCTTACATTCTCTGGCACTCCCACACCCCCTACCCTACTGTTGCCCCCAGACCTTGTCTACTCCCAAGTCTGGGACACCTTCAAGCCAGTCATAGCTTCCCACCACAAGTCAGTCCTTATTCAACTGAAATCTCAAACTAAGTTTCCTTCACATATTTTTCCTATTTCCTATACCCACTGGGAAGGACTTAATCCAATCATAGACCAGTTACTTACTCAGGGACTCTTCATCCCTACTGACTCCCCCTGTAACACCCCCATATGGCCAGTATGTAAACCCTCAGGAGCCTATCTCTTGGTCCAGGATCTCTGCCTAATTAACAAAGCAGTTATTCCCATCCACCCAGTGGCTCCTAACTGTACACTCTTCTTTCCCTCACTCCCCCTTCTGCCAGTCACTTCACAGTTCTGGATCTTAAAGATGTGCTCTTTACAGTTCTTCTTCACACTGACTCCTATTACCTCTTTGCCTTCACATGGGAGGATCCTATATCCTTTAGGTCTCAAGAGCTAACATGGGCAGTATTACCCAAGGCTTCTGGGACAGCCCCACCTCTTTGGGCAAGCCCTAGCTCAGCATTTGGCTACTTGTGACTTAGAAGATAGCACACTCCTACAATATGTGGATGACCTCCTCCTATGTAGCCCATCTCTCAAGTCCTCCCAACCTCACATTGCCCAGCTCCTTAACTTCCTTGGGCATTGAGGCTATTGGGTTTCCCCAGCCAAGGCCCAACTTACCACCTCCTCAGTCTCATACTTGGGCATACTCCTCACTCCTACCTCTAAGAGTCTCACAACAGACAGAACCCCAGCCCTCCATGACTTCCAACCACCAGAAACAGCAGACTACATTCTCTCCTTCCTGGGTTTGGTGGGTTTCTTCAGGCACTGGGTCCCTAACTTTGTGCTTCTTGCCAGACCCCTATATCAGGCAGCAAAGGAGAGTCCCTCACGGGCCCTTTACCTCCCCTAAGATGATAGCTAACTCTTCTTACAAACTCAGGGATGCTCTCACATAATCCCCTACTCTTTCTCTCCCTAACTCTAACCATCCTTTCCACCTCTTTACAGATGAAAAACACGGTGACACCAATGGCCTCCTCACTCAACCAACTGGACCTTCCTACAGACCAGTGGCATGTCTCTCCAAGCAGCTTGATTCTACAGTTCATGGGTGGCTACCATGCCTCCAGGCACTGGCAGCAGCTGAACTAACTAAAGAAGCCCTAAAGCTCACCCTACTCCAACCAGTAACTGTGTTCTCCACTCATCAGCTACAGGACCTCCTAAGCCATAAATCCCATCCACTCCTGAGCCCATCACAGATCCAAGATTTTCATCTCCTTTTTATAGAAAACCCCACCATTACTCTTTGTTCTTCTTCTTCTCTCAATCCTGCTACACTTCTCCCACTGTCCCCACCTTCCTCAACTGTCAGCCATTCCTGTCCACAGGTGCTATAATCCCTACACTCACCTCATGAAGACCTCTTTGATTATCCACTCCCCTCACCTGACCTAACCATTTTTGTAGATGGCAGTTCCATGCTGGGTCCTGATGGATGCCATTGAGCTGCTTATGACGTAGTCACCACTGCCTCAGTTCTGGAAGCCAGCTGCCTTCCAGAAGAGACCACTTCCCAAAAAGCTGAACTCATGCTCTGACTAGGGCCCTAATTCTGTCCAAAGGTAAACAGGTTAACATCTACACAGATTCCAAATATATCTTTTTGATTGCTCACTCACATTTGGCTATTTGGAAGGAGCATGGATTTCTCACCATGAAAGGGTCACCAGTGGTCAACACTTCCCTAATTTCTAAACTCTTAGAGGCACTTCACCTGCCACCCCAAGTTGCCATCATACAGTACTGAGGACACCAACATTCCTCAGACCCTGTGACCATGGGTAATAAACAAGGCAGACTCTATAGCACAGGGACTAACAACATAGTCCTCAACAGCCCCCATTTTATTCCTATCTGCAACAATCAAACCTAAATATTCTCCACAGGAACAGGAGGACCTAAGAACCAAGGGCAGCCATTTCAGATATGATGGCTGGATCTTCCTGGGGGACCAGATTGCCCTTCCCAAGCAGCAAGCTTATGGCTTATTGGTGGACATTCATAACTCTCTTCATATTGGCCCCAAGCCTCTTTTGCAGTTTCTCCAACCCTTCTTTTACCTTCCAGGAATGAGACTCTTTCTACAACAGGTCCACTCTGCTTACCTGGTCTGCTCCACAGTATCCTCACAAAGGGGCATTAAAACCAAGCTCCCCACACATCAGATGAGAGGCCATCAGCCAGGCAAAGATTGGCAGATTGACTTCACCCACATGCCCAGATACAAAAAGCTCCATTACTTATTTACCTTGATTAATACCTTTTCAGGCTGTATAAAAGTCTTCCCCATCCCCAAGGGAACTGCTGACATTGTTGCCTCCACCATTATTGAGAAGATTATTCCCAGACTTGGACTTCCTGCATCCATCCAGTCAGTCCAGCCTTCACCTCTTAGGTTGCTCAAGTTGAGTCTCCAGAAGCCTCAACATTACCTGGACACTCCATATCCTTTACCAACTCCAGTCATCAATGGTCAAGTTTACACTGGGACAACAGCCAGCTTTCCCGTGGCTTCTCTTAGAATCTGGAGAGTTTATAATCAGGTGGTTCCTCAGATTCACCTAACCATCCAGGAGCAGGAAAAGGAGATCCAATGCCAGCTAGATGCGCTACTCAGCCTAATGCTAATCCTTTCTCATGGCTTTCTCTGGTACATCAAGGTCTTCAACTTCTCAATCTCTCCAGAGTCAGTAACATCTCAGATTGCTTTCTTTGTGCAGGTTTGGACCAGACCCCCCAACAGTCATTTCCATGAGTACCCACCCCCCTTAATACTTCCTCAAAACCCCACATGACTCCCTATTCAACTTTGGAGGGAGTTCCCCTTTATTACAACTCCTGAGAAAGCATTGTGTACTGTTACACTTCCTCTAACTTGGCACCTTGCAACCAAACCATACAGATCTCTTCTCCCATGTTTGCTCCTCCAGGATTCTTTTTCTGGTGCAATGTCACTCTGACAAAAAGAATTAGGTCCCAATATGCCCTTTGCCTTCTGTGTGCCCTCCACTTTGGTTCCTCAGTTGACACTATATAGTGAAGCTGAAATAATCTGACTTGCTCAAAATCCCATCCCTAGGGTGAAACAGGCCATTTTCCTTCCAGTGGTGGTCAGGCTGTCTGTAGCCTCCTCACTCATGGCCTCTGGTTTGGGGGCAGGAGGACTCAATCATGCAGTCATTGCCACCCAAAATCTAGAACAGAAACTCCAAGAGATGACAGAGACATCTGTTGCCTCCCTGGCATCCCTACAAACACAAATGACATCTCTTGCCCACGTTTCCTTACAGAACCACCAAGCACTAGACCTTCTGACAGTGGACAAAGGGGTAGCATGTCTGTCCCGAAGAGAAGAATGCTGCTTCTACATCAATGAAACTGGACTGGTTGAGAAAAATGTTGAAACTCTCAGGCATCTGAATGAGAGACTTAAACAGGAACAATCAAATGACCCTTAGTCAGGATGGCTAAACTCCATTTTTGTCACTTGGCTGACCCCCATCCTCACTCCTATATGTGTGATAGGACTCCTACTAGTGATTGCTCCCTGCCTTCCAGGTTTGCCCAGAGCCACATAAGTGAGGTTGCCAGGGTAACATACAACCAAAAGCTTCTGCATCCTTATAGCTGCCTCCCCACCGACATAGAACCTGAACAGTTTTTTCCCCATGATGCCTCCTAACATGCAGGAAGTAGTCAGATGGAATCCAGCACCAAAAAGGTCTGGATGTCAAGTCGAATTTGGGAACCTGAATGGGAGGAAACAAGAACACCTAGCAACACACTGTAAGTGCAAAGAGGAAGGCAGCATGCCAGAGTGGCCAATCAGAAGCAAACAAATAAGACTTGCTGACCCTTTCGTCCATCTGGTCCACGTATTCCTGGGCAGGACCCTCAGTGTATTCTGGCCTATAAAGACCCTGGGCAGCCAGGGCCATGTGTGAGTGTCTCCAGCTCTCCACCCCGACTTTCACCCTGGAAGGCTGGAATTTTGCCCGAGACTGCAAACTCTAATAAGGCTTTATTTGGCTACATTTGTCTGACTCCAGTTTGGCTGCCTTCAAGCTTACATTCCACCTGCCTTCAAATTTACACACGTTGTTGTCCAGACAATAAAACATTGGTACTTAATACACATGCCATGAGATAAAATTCCTTATGGAAGGAAATATTAAGATAGGTAACATTTTTAAACTTATTATATTGAAAATTACTGTTTGAGATTTGAAAAGTTTCCTGAGTCGGACTTACTTTCTATATTCCAGATGGTCCTAGAGCTCTTTAACCTTGCCCCATATCACTTCTGATTGGGTTACATAGAAATAGCATTCTTCCCTGATTGGTTGTTGGGTGACAGAGGTCAGGGAGTCCAATTGAGTTTGTAAAGTCAGTACCAAATCAGTGACCTGTTGAATATCTGCAATAACCTGTGCTGACTATTTTTATAGTTAATAGAGCTTCCTAACTCTGCTACTCCTGTGTTAATCCTGGTGGATGTTTTTAGCCCTATGAGTAAGGGAGTAATTTGGGGGGGGTGCTCCTATATCTGGTGTGTGCTTTTATTGGAATGGGTAGGCTTTGGTTGTGGGGTAAAGGAACTATTGTCTTTCCTTTTAAACCATTACAGCTGTATTTTGGTTATAACTGTTTTTCCTAGGTGTTCAAGACCACACTGGTCAAATTGACCTTGTTCCTATCTGTTGTTAAGAGTCAGCTGAATTTCCACAGGGGTCACTCTTGGAGAAGTTGACAGCAGCTTCTTAGCTCTTTTAGTGCCATTTGCTAGGTAGGGTCTCCTTGATGAGGTGGCTTCCCTTGGAAGCATCAGGATGTCTCCCTTTTCCAATGACCCTCCTCTTTGCAGCAGGTACACTGGTTGACTTTCTGCTCTCTAGTGGTCTCATTAATCTCCCTGATTGGGAGGTCATGTGCCCAGAGTTTCAAAGCTCCTCCCAAAAGTTCTCCCATTCCCTGGGTTCAGGCTGACTCAGAGGGCAAGAGTCAAATACTGGTTTTCGTGACCCTTTTGTGTTAACCTTGATCTTAAACTTGATCTTAAACATCCAGCAGGGCAGTCTCACCAGTCTTAAAGTAAGAGTGCTGGGCTTTAGCTTTAGTGTCTATAACCTTACAGTCATTTACCCTTTTATTAGTATTGGAGTTACCATTATATACTGTCTGTCTTGTAGGTGATGGCTTATTATCTCAAGTTAAGCTAGGTTGTGTGCTCCTGAAGCAGCACCTCTGCAAAACATGAACAGGTAAGTTTTACAAAATGAAATTAGCAAGAGTGAAAATATATTCAGCTTGCATAATATTTATCTTGAATTTTTGACTGAGTTATACATTATATCCCCTATTTGAGATTACAACAGAAATAAATCTTTTGAATACAAAAGAAATGAGCTGGGGTCTGGCCTACTTTGGAGTCATTCTAACATGCATGAGGTGAGGTGGGAGGCAGGGCCTTACCTCTGGTAAGGTGGGGCTTTTCACAACGTTTTGTGAAGACAGTGCTCTTAGGTAAAGTGTCCTAATATGAAGCAGATCTTTTCCTCTTTCTTAAATGTTATTTTACAAAGTTTACATATATTGTTTCCTGAGTCTTTGTGAACATTGGTTATCATGATATAACATTATATTTAAAACATGAATCAGAGAAGGGTTGAGAGAGTTTTTAACTTCCCTTTTGTGTGGAAAAGTGGCAAAATGCTTTTATGCTTCATGATATTAACCTTTAAACAGATCAGGCTCTCATTATCTTTTAGAAGTACATTTACATTTTTTTCCCAGTGTAGAAGGTAACATAAGGTTCAGGTCCAGTTACAGAACATTAAATGACATAAGTAAATCCCCAATAAAATTCACTATTCTTATAAGTTTATAATTACCATTACAGAAAAGTTTAGTTTGAACAACAGCTTGATAAAAATATTCTTTTAAACTTTCTGTCTTAAAGACTTGTGTACCTGGAAGATATGAACACATTTAGTATGCCATACTGATGTTTTCTTATTAACCAAGTCTAGCTTTTAAAGGAAAAATTCAGACTCTGTAATGTAATTATTTTCTATAAAGCAGTATGAGAGAGAGAATAAGCCATTTTTCTGTGTTGCAGCCCAGGAGAAGTTTAAAATGGACACCTTTTTCCTCAGGTTGGTCCCTCTCTGAGCCTGCTAGCTATTGTAGTTTACATTCCAATGTAAGCTTGGCAAGGCTAGGCAAGGGAAGCTGCTGCCTAGGACTTTTTAACCCTTTTTTCCCTGGTTGATTAGGTCAGGTTTGGATATAGAAAATTATGAAACATATTTCCCACTACTTTTGAGGAATGGGGCTGCCCTATCATACTCCTTATTGCCCTATCATACTCCAACATGCCACTGGCTATTGGGCTGGTTAGGGTTATTTTTCTTTCTCAGTGATAAGCAGGTTAAATTTTTGCTCCATAGGTAAGTTGAGAATAGGGGCTATAAATGAGGAAGAGAGTTGTGAGTCTGTAAGAACCAATTGCAAAGTGGGACAAGGTTTGTATAGTGGGGATGAGGTTGAGTGATGGACAAAAAAGGCTTCAAGGTATGGGACCTCACTCCATTTGCCATTTTGCAATAAATGATTCTTAAATTTTTGGAGAATTTCTTGATCAAGGGTTCCATTTTGGGGCCATTGGTGCAGATTATCTACAATACAAATATCTATTTGTATATACAAATTACCTAACTTGTATTGTGGCACATTTGAGTGCTGAGCTTAATGAGGCATTTGATTTTGAGGTCAGTTTGAGAGTAAAAGGTCTTAAAATTATTAATGAGACAACCCAAAGGGGAGTCCCATGGAATTGACTGATTGATTCCCACCTTGGGGAGGGGTGAATGAAGTGTCAGATTGACACCAAACTGGACAGTGCCACCAGAAATGGGGGAATATCTTCACCCCAATTTCAATGGTGGAGGGACCCCGGGGTCCCAGTGGCCAAAAGGTGGGGTCTTAGGGCAGGGTACCTATCTGCTAAAGACCAGATGGACAAGTGGACAGATGGACACAGACAGATGGAATGGTGGAGGGACACCTAGGGTCCCATGGGCCAAAAAGCATGGGTCTCAGGGCAGGGTGCCTGTCTGCTAAAGACTGGATGGACAAGTGGACAGATGGACACAGACAGATGGAATGGTGGAGGGACACCTGGGGTCCCAAGGGCCAAAAGGCATGGGTCTCAGGGCAGGGTGCCTGTCTGCTAAAGACCGGATGGACAAATGGACAGATGGATATGGATGGACAGACAGGATTTTTACCTCTCTGGAGAATTTAAAGCCCAGTGTTGGATACAGGAGCAAAATGGCAAAAGGGGTCTCTGATCCAGAGGTCTGCAGGGTATCAGGAAGGGAGGGATCAGGGAGAGGATGGCAAGGGTGTGGGAAGGGGGTCAGAAAGAGGATGCCTCCAGCACCAATAAAGGACTCGATGCAAGTCCTTACACCATCCAGGTAGCATAGGCTCTGAAAACATAGCCCAAGGTTGGGGTCAGTTACGGGTCGAGTACCAGCAGCCATTCAGCCAAAGTGGACTCTGAGGGTGTGGGGGCTCTTTCTGCAGGGTAGGGTATGCAGTCAGTTTGGGGATTTAGCCATAGCATAAGCAGTGGCTGGGGGGACACCCAACCTCATAGGACCATAAGGGTGCCAGACTCTCAACGGTCACTCCCCAGGTCTCATCAGTTGTTTAACTTAACTGCAGAGGATGGGGAATGGGCAAGAAGGAAGGGTCAACTTTACCTTCACCTGTTTCCTGGTCAGGGAACCAAAATGTAAGCACAAAAGAATGGGAAGCGGACCTCCACAAATTCAGAGAAGCCTTTATTCCTTCACAGAATTGAGCACCATTGGGATCCATTTTCCAGATAGGGAAAATGGCCCTCAGCTACAGAGGGGATTTTGGTTTTATAGGGTGCAATGATGTAATCACTGGAAGCCAGGTACGTGCAGCTTGACCGTCAGGGGCTAGTTGTACAGGTTAAAATTTTAACTTGGAGGGTGATTATAAAAAGGTTGGAACTCATTGTTCTTATTCTGGGATCCATTGTTTCCCAGAGTTTCAGTATTTTCTGTGCTTCCATTTAGGAATGATTTGCAATGGGGGAAGGTCTAAGTTTAGGGCCCATTGTTATTGGGAGAGGGTGCACTGGGAGAGGTTTAATACTTGGCCAATTTCCCTTCCCTCCTCCCAAGCCACACTGACCCTCCATTTTTCCTGGGGAGCTGTCTTCTAGGAATATTATTTTCAATAACCCTTCAGGATGTCTTGACCTAGATACTCAACCTTCATGAGAGTCTTGATTGGCATTTAGATGTAATAAAATTTACCACTGAAAAATTAAATTCTCATATCAAAGTTGTCTCAAGTACTTGTCTTAATAAATGAATCAAGTATCAGTGTTTCAATTAAAAGATTAAAATTAAATAGAATTTAAAAGTTCCCAAGTCCCTCTAAATACATTGCTGGTACTCCCTTTCCCTGTGTAACTAGGTGTTATCATGAGGGACACGCAGAGCCAGACAAAGAAGTCCTGGCTGTTCAGCCCTCTCTTCCCACCAATACTGGGAAGGAAAGGTGACAGCTGGTGTCATTAGAGCCATTTACTTCAGGGGCTAAAGAGAACTCTTGGCAGCTTGCTCCAGGTGAGCAGGAAGGTGGTCCTCCCTCCTGCTTGGTATCCTCCCCCGCAGCCAGAGGGACCTGCATCACCTCAGGCACTCACCCACCACCCCCAGGAAACCCAGTCAAGAGAATGAAGAAATCTGTGTGTCCGAATTTAGATTTTTATTTCTCAATGATCAGCATAATCCGTTGGGTAGGATCCACCACACCTCTATTGTTGAGCATGCACATTATTTACTTTGTATTGAATTCCTGTATTCAAGTATTGTTGGAAAGAACATCCTCTGTCCTCATAATTTTGACACTTCTATATCCTGAGGGAATGGCAAAATGAACAGATGCACAAAAAGAAATCCTCTCTAAAACTAGAGACAACTCCTTAAAAAATAGAAATAATTTTACTTCAGAAGAAATAACTTTTAAAAACATGAAAATTCAAGAGCAAGAGCATGAGGTTGAATCATGCTAACCACCATCACAACTGAGATTACTAGCTAGATAGGGGAGTATGCACCTGTAATCCCTGCAGCTTGGAAGACTGAGGCAGGAAGATCTC
>JAJEJO010020767.1:0-14285 GCA_020662805.1 Glaucomys volans | reverse complement strand
CATATGGTCTATTTTAGAGAAGGACCCATGAGCTGCTGAGAAGAAAGTGTATTCGCTTTCTGATGGATGGAATATTCTATATATGTCTGTTAAATCCAAGGTAGCGATTGTGTCATTGAGTCCTATGGTTTCTTTGTTCAATTTTTGCTTGGAGGATCTGTCCAACGGTGAGAGAGGAGTGTTAAAGTCTCCGAGTATTATTGTGTTTTGGTCTATGTGATTCCTTAAATTGAGAAGGATCTGATTGACATACATGGATGCACCATTGTTTGGTGCATAAATATTTATGATTGTTATGTCTTGCTGATTTGTGCTTCCTTTAAGCAGTATGAAATGTCCTTCTTTATCCTTTCTGACTAACTTTGGCTTGAAGTCTGCTTTATCTGAAATGAGAATGGAAACCCTAGCTTTTTTACTCAGTCCATATGCATGGTATGCTTTTCCCCAACCTTTCACCTTTAGTCTGTGGGCATGTTTTTCTATGAGATGAGTCTCTTGAAGGCAGCATATTGTTGGGTCTTTCTTTTTAATCCAGTGTGCCAGTCTATGTCTTTTGATTGATGAGTTTAGGCATTTATATTCAGGGTTATTATTGAGATATGACTTGTATTTCCCATCATTTTAGCTTTTTTGGGGTTTTTAGCTTAACTTTGTTTCTCCTTTGATTGACTCTTTCTTTAGGGTAGATCCTCCCCATGGTGACCAAGATTGTTATTTTTCATTTCTTGGAATATTTTGTTGAGAATGTTCTGTAGGGCAGGCTTTCTATTTGTGAATTCTTTATGCTTTTGTTTAGCATGGAAGGATTTTATTCCATCATCAAATATGAAGGTAAGTTTTGCTGTGAATAAGATTCTTGGTTGGCATCCATTTTCCTTCAGAGCTTGAAATATGTTGTTCCATCCCTTCTTGCTTTTAGGGTCTTGGCTGAGAAATCTGCTGATATCCGTATTGGTTTCCCCCTGTAGGTAATCTGATGCTTTTCTCTCGCAGCCTTTAAAATTCTATCTTTGTTTTGTATGTTAGGTATTTTCATTATAATGTGCCTTGGTGTGGATCTGTTGAAATTCTGTGAGTTTGGTGTCCTGTAGGCCTCTTGTAATTGATTTTCCATCTCATTCATCATATTTGGGAAATTTTCTGATATTATTATTTCATTGAACAGATTGTTCATACCCTTGGTTTGTATCTCTGTGCCTTCCTCAATTCCAATAACTCTTAAATTTGGTCTTTTCATGATGTCCCATATTTCTTGGAGGTTTCATTCATGATTCCTAACCATCTTCTCTGTTTGTTCTAATTTGTTTTCAAGATTAAATATTTTGTCTTCATTGTCTGAGGTTCTGTCTTCCAAGTGATCTATTCTGTTAATTATGCTTTCTATTGAGTTTTTAACTTGGTTGACTGTTTCCTTCATTTCCTTGTTTCCTTCAAGGATTTCTGTTTGTTTTTTTCTCAGAACTTCTATCTCTTTATTGAAATGATTTTTTGCTTCCTGCAATTGCTCTATTAGCTGGTTATTCATAGCCTGAATCTGCACTCTCATCACCTCATTCTCTTCTCGGATCATTTTAATTATGAACATTCTGAACTCCATTTTTGTCATTCCTTCTACCATGCTGTCTTTGGGATCTCTTGATGTATCATCTAGGTTTGTTTGGGACATGTTTTCTCATGCTGCTCATGTATCTTCCCCTCTAGTAGTGCGAATCAGAGGGATTGCAATTTCCTTGTAAAGACTTAGGGCATCCCTGCAGATTTCCAGTAACTCACCTGATGTTTGAGAGGTGCTTGATCAAGTGGTGACCCAAGATAGCTGCTGTCTCACAGCCTCCAGGTTGGGAATGATCAATGCTTCTGGGCAGAGGCAATCAGGAGACGCAGCACCATGACTCTGGAGCTGCAGGGCCATGTCCCCGCGGGAAGGGCTGAGCTTAGGTCCGAGGGCTCAGACAGCTGAAGATGGAGTCTCTCCGCCAGGGAAGCTGTAGAATGGCGCCGACCGGCCCAAATTCCCCGCTGGAGCCGGCAAGCAGCTCCGCTCCCGGCCAAATCTCGCATGGAGCCGCAGTGCCATGTTCCCGCGGGAAGGGCTGGGCTAGGTCCTAGGGCTCAGACAGCTGAAGATGGAGTCTCTCTGCCAGGGAAGCTGTAGAATGGCACCGACCTCCCCATTTTTAGATAGCAACAAATAAAACCAGAAGAAATACCTCTGCCATGCCATGTCTCAAGAATTTGTCCAGAAAAACTTGTAGAGAGATTGCTGCTAGTTGAAAGTTGTTGATATCCTGTCTGCCCCACCATGGACAAGGAGAGTGTGGGAGAGCAGACCGGAGAGCTAGTCACTTCTAGGGAGTGCTAACATACACCAGTGCTGCAGAGATGCTCCACAGGAGCTCAAGCAGAGATGGGAATGGACACCCACTATTTATGTATGTGGACAGCAAGAGTCCAAATGCGGGGGGAGGGGATCTCTCTGTTCCAGGCAGTAAAGGGAAAGGTACCAATGGTCAAAAACATGGGCAGTAAGAACTAAGACACAGTCAAACCAGCTGTACCTTTTGAAGTCACAGGAATGGTGGCCCTGAGATATGCCTCAGCTGGGGGGATGCTTCTGCAGTACAGACTAACCATGGAGAGCCCAAAATCACAGGTCCTAATCTTGAAGACAGCCACCACACTTTATGCCCTTTTGAAAAAGATGGTGTGCAGGGGAGTGGGTGTGTTGTCCCACTGCACTCAGAGCAGCAGCCCTGACTGCTGCATCCTGTGCTCCTGTACACAACAGAGACAACAAGAGATCCAGCATCCAGGTCCCTGGGTCAGCAAAGGAGAATAGGCTGGTGGGGGTTCCATAGCAACCAGGGGAGTGGATCCTGTGCCCTAGCACCTCCAAGGTGATCCAAAACTAAAAAGTGATGGACAACTTCTAAAAGTCCCCAATCTTGATGAAATCCAAACCAGAAAATGTCAAAAGAATGTTCTCCACCTTTGCCTGGTTTACTACAAAATAGCTCTAACATTAAGTTTGACCATAAAAATATTATTCTTCACTTTTGCTTCATAGTTATATTTGGTACTGTGTGCTCGACCCATCTGATTGTATTTCTTATTCTATTTTAAAGCATTCATTTTATTTTTATAATGTTTTAAAGCATTCTCTCTTTCTTTTCCTACCTCATGTTTTACACTTGCTGCTCTTAGTCCCTCTTTTCCCTCTTACATTATCTGACACTGCTTCAATTCCTTCCCACATGATCCATCTCTTTTCTTATTTTTACCTTGGTTTGTATCATTTTTTCTATCCTTTTTTCTTCTCTCTTCTTTTGTCCAATTTTTCCCTTCTCCCCTTTTCAGCATCTTTAAAATATAATATCAATTGTACAATTTTCAATAATTAGTTTTTCGCCCTGTTCTAGGACATTACTACAAGTTCACACCTGGATTACAGGAGCTACAGAGAACACTATCAACATCCCCGCCACCCACCCCCCGCTGCTACAGTGAATTGTTATGTGGCTTTGCTCCAAAATGATTGCAGTAAATAGGGTTTAGTGTCTTCTCTCAAAGGGGTGCTAATACTGGATAGAGCAGAAGACATAGAGTGAACATATCAATATTGGGTAATTACCAATCCCAGGGATCCTAAAAGAACAAAGCCCACTAAGTACTACCTTGCATAAAATAAGAAACAATAGTTATCCCGACAAGTGACTATCTATACAAACATTATTGAAAAACAAGGGAACAAACCACATCAAACATCCCACCCACCTTCAACAACTGATACCATTGACACTGTAGTGGAGGAAATGTCAGAGTACGACATTGGAAAGTTGATAGGTGAAGTGTTCAATGAGCTAAAAGGAGATGTAAGGAATGTGTTTAGAGAAAAAATATAGAAAGTGAAAGATCATTTCATTATAGAGCTAGAGCTTCTAAAAAAGAACCAAATGGAAATCCTGAAAATGACTCAATAAATGAAATAAAAATTCAATGAAAAACATCACCAATAGATTAAACTACTTTGAAGATAGATCTCAGGCCTTGAAGAAAAAGTATATCAAATTGAAATTAATGTTGATAATAAATAAAATATGTTATAAGAATGTGCCTAGAATATTTAAACATTTGGAATAGAATTAAAAGACCAAGTTTAAAAATTAAGATAGAAGTCTTCAAAATACAAACTAAAAGAATGCACAATTTTTAACCACTAAGCCTACTATAGCCTGCTATAGCCTAATAAAATATATCATTCCCTCTAAAAATAGGAACAAGACAGGGATGCCTTCTTTCACCACTTCTATTTAGCATAGTCCCTGAAACTCTAGACAGAGCAATCAGGCAAGTAAATAAATAAATAAATAAAATTTAAAATAAATAAATAAATCAGAAATAAAAAGCAATTAAATGGATGCAAATAGGAAAAGAGGAGCTCGAACTATCCATATCTTCCAACAACATAATTATAACTTTAGAACACCCAAAAGTCTCTACCAGAAAGCTTTTAGCCCTCATAAATGAATTCAACAAAATAGAACCCTCATAAACCAATTGCATTACTATACACCAATGATGAATCAGCTAGAAGAGAAATTAGGAAAGCTATCCATTTCATAATAGCCTCAAAAGGAGAAAAGAGAAAATTTGGGTATCAACATAATGAAAGAGGTCAAAGATCTCTACAATGAAAACCACAGAACACTAAAGAAAGAAATTTAACACCTTAGAATATGGAAAGATCTCCCATGTTCATAGTTAGGCAGAATTAACATAATCAAAATGGCTACAGTATCAAAAGCACTACATAGATTTTATGCAATTCCTATTAAATGTCCTATGATGTTCTTCATAGAAATAGAAAAAGCAGTCATGATATTTACTTGGAAAAACAAGAGGCTATAATAGCCAAAGCAATCCTTAGCAAGAAAAGTGAAGCAGGAGACATCACAATACCCGACCCTAAATTATACCACAGAGCTATAGTAGCAAAAACAGCATGTTATTGGCAAAAACACAGATACAAAGACCAATGGAACAGAAGACACAGAGATAAATGCAAATAAGTATAGTTATCCCATTCTAGACAAAGGCCCCATAAACATACATTGAAGAAAAGATAGCCTCTTCAACAAACGGTGGTGGGAAAACAGATAATCCATATTTAGTAGAATGAAATTTAATGCCTCTCTCTTAACCTGCTCAAAAATCAACTCAAAGTGAATCAAGGACCTCAGCATTAGACCAGAGACCCTGTGCCTATTAGAAAAAAATGTAGGCCCAAATCTTCATCATATTGGCTTACAAACTGAATTCCTCAATAAGACGCCTAAAGCACAAGAAGTAAAATGGAGAATCAATTAATGGGATGGTATCGAACTAAAAAGCTTCTTTCAAGCAAAGGAAATAATCAAGAACATGAAGAGAGAGCCTACAGAATGGGAGAAAATCTTTACCACCTGTACCTCAGATAGAGCATTAATCTCTAAGGTACACAAAGAACTCAAAAAACTTAACATCAAAACAACAAATAACTCAATCAATAAATAGGCTAAGGAACTGAAGACACTTCACAGAAGTAGAAATACCAATGGCCAACAAACATATGAAAAAATGTTCAACATTTTTAGCAATTAGAGAAATGCAAATTAAAACTAAACTGAGATTCCATGTCACTCCAATCGGAATGGCAATTATTAAGAATATAAATAACAATAAATGTTGGCAAGGATGTGGGGGAAAATGTTCATTCATACATTGTTTTTGGGAATGCAAATCAGGGCAACCACTATGGAAAGCAGTATGGAGATTCCTCAGGAAATTTGGAATGGAACCACCTTTTGAACCAGTTATCCCTCTCCTTGGTATACACCAAAAGGATTTAAAATCAACATTGTTTTTTTTTCTATTTTCCTTGTGTTGGATGTACCCAAAATTTACTTGATCTGAAAATGAGGTGTGCCTGCAAATCATTTGCTCATGAACTTGTGACAAAGTTAGGAAAAATGTTCTCCAGTATTATCTTCTTCTTCCTCTTCTTCTTCTTCTTCATATTTTGAACAATTAATTGCTAAGATGTATAAATTAATATTTTAATAATGTCCTCCACTTTAAAATTGTTTTCTGCTTTAAAAGAAAATTATTTATTTAGAACATAATAATCAATTATTAATTCATTACCATAGAAAAAAGCTTAGCTTTTATCCATGAACCTGAGATGATGACTTAGAACATGAGTTTTCTGATATTTTAAGATAAATAAATCTGGTGATAGTAATAAAGCAAACAATAGTAATAACTCCTTCTTGAATCTTCATTATAGATTAGGCAATATAATAAATGATTAACAAATACTGTCATTTTAAATATCTTCAAATCTGCTCTGAAGTGCACATTATTATTTTCCTTTTCAAGATAATTAAGCTAGTCTCACAACACTAAATCCCAGGCTTCATAGCTAATAAGTGGAAACTTCAGGTTATACATTCAGGGATGTGCATATAAAAACTCATATCTGTAATTCCCCCATTCTATGATTCTCAATACAATGTCAATGTATTTCAATGACAAAGTACAATGTCAATTGTATTTTACAATACAATTGTCAATGAGTCTGGTTATTATTGATGTGATAGAGGGAGACATTTCTGTAGGAAATCTATCTAAATGGCAATGTTCTAGTTCAAGGGAAGTTATGATAATAATAAGATTTCTCAAAGGGAACACTAATAGCTATCCAGAATTTCTGATTTTTTAAAAAAATATGATGTCATGTTTGTACAACAGCAAACATTTCTCTTTCCTAATGCCATTTTTAATTCCACAAACTTTGGAATGCTCTCCCCTAAATACAAAAAGTGTACATTTCAATTACTCATTGAGAAATGCCAACTGTAGATGCTTATGCTTGTATATGCGTAGGGTCATAGACAGTTAAAAATGCTTATTATGATCATAAAATGGGTAAATTATAAGTCAGTGCACTATTAGTTTGTGAGATAAATCTGCAGACTGAATTATATGCAGTTGTAGATGTCATACATCTAAGGAATCTAATTTACCATGCAGGTTGACCATCTGAAATCTCCCAAACTTGTATCCACTTGTCAGAATAAACTTGTGTCATAATGTTAGTTTTTCTTTCTCCATCATGAAATTTTAAATTATCTCAGACAATTCAATGGAATTGTAAAAGATGGTCAAGTCCAGTCTACTATTTGAAGTAATTATAAAAGAATGTATATATTTCTAAGTGTATAAATAAAGATTTCTGTACTTCTGTTGGGCATATGCCAAGAACTCAAAGTCTGCAAAATGGGAGGTATTTTAAGTTTTTATATTCCTAAGAATATGGTGCCAGATTTTGCATGAAGAAATTTCTCTGAGTAGAAGGATAGCCAATGAGAAAAATCAGAACTAAAATCAAAGTAGGGAAATATTACTTATTTTCTCAGCAATTTTGTCACCATTTTATTGTATATATGTATCAGGAATGCCTATATTCTTACTTAAGGACAATTTCTAAATCACTACTATGAAATAATTGCAAGTTCCTAAATGAAATACTCATTGATTTTGGAATGATGTCATTTAGTTATTCCATTAACAAGTAGTTTGTGACAAATGTTACTTCTACACTGTAGATGGTTAATATATGATAACTTTGTGAATAGTTTTCTTCCTTCTAGCTTAAACTGTCAACTATTGGATGTACATCCAGGACTTTGACTTACTGGACTGCATACCAGGCAAGAGAACCAATTGCCCTTCTGCCAAAAATTACTGTCACATGTTTTATCTTTTAAAAAATGCTATATTGGCACATATTGTCACTGCAGTCACTTCACAGATGAGTGTGGCTCCACACACATGCAGGTTATCAACCCCAACTAATAGAGTGTGATTCCCTGGAGCCACTGCCACCTTTCAATACCAGGAGATTTCACCCTTCCAAGTTTCCAGTAGTTTTTATGGCTATAAATTGGCATGCATCTATCTGTCCTCTCCCTGACCAGCCCTCTGAATTCTTGTATTCTTTCTATGGTGGCTTACTCACTGAGATAATAATTGGGTCTCCCATGTCCCTTCAAGCCACTGGGCAATCTTTCAGATCCTCAATGTGTCAGTCTTCCTTCCTCCCCCTCCCTCTCTTTTCATGTTCTTTCCCACTGGATACCCAAAGGAATAAAACCCCTACATGTTTCATCTCTCTGCATATTAGTCATCTCTAGGGGTCAAAACCCATGTTACCTATTCCTCAGTTGTAAGTTGCTATGTGCTGACTTGATTCTTCTTGATTTATGTGCTACTGCAGCCTATGACCCTCTCTCTCCTCACTCCATTACTCACACTGAGCTTTGGGTCCCTTACTTCAAAATCAGAAAACTCCCCTGTAGTTACTGAAAATCTTCTAGCAAATTTCCACCATCTGACTTTCCTAATGGAAACTGTGCTGTGCCATCAGAATACCATTTTAGCCCAATAGAGTTTGTAACTCATGAACCTGAGGTTCCTGTTTTCCTTTTTGCCAGTGCCCATTTTAGATCATTCTTCAATTTTAATCATTAGAAAATCCATGTTTCCTTGGAAGTCAGGTAGTTACAATGTATCATTTTTTCTCTCTACCTATTGGACTCTAAAACTTTTAATCACTTACACAATGATGTTTGTTTAACCCCCTTTCTCAATTTTCTCTTCCCTTCAATCTTGCTTACCACTGAGAAGGAGTTTATGGATCACAAACAGTAGACTTCCAGAACAATACCTTCAACACTGAATCTCTTTCTAATATCTAATCTCTAATACCATGGTCACTAGCTAACTTTTGTCCTTACAAAAACAAATTAACAACCTTGAAAATTTGTAAATTCACACATTCCACTGTTATAAGGCAATATGCTATGCGTTCATCCCACAAACCAGTTCTTAAACGTCAAGACTCTTCCTTCTTTGCCTTTGATAACATCCATACATGCTTTAGTTGCTTCTTCTCTTCATTCCTACTGCTCCAGGTTACATGTTCTGGTCCACCATTATAATCATCTCCCTGCATTTACTATTAATCCTCTTCCTGTCAAATTTAGAAAATATTTATTGTTGACTATAATGTTCATAAGCATACACAATGATTCATCAGGTCTTAATGCTGAAAAACTACCCAATAAATCAGAATGCCTTTACCTGAAAGCTGGATTAAGAAGAAAATAAAACCCTCCAATATATTCTAAAACATCCTTGCTGTAATTCTCTTGTAAGCTTTACACAAAGGCTCAAAACTCTCCTGTTTTACTTAAGACAATCTTTTGATGACAAGTCTCTTGCTATCTTTTTCCTTGCTCTCTCACATGAAATCCATTGTATGTGTAAAAGATTGAATTTACTAAGTAAATTCTTCATATCTTCACCTATAACAGTCATAAACATTCAATAAGCATTTCTTCATTTATTTAATAACTGAATAAATGTAGCCCTTCCCAAAGGATATACTTGGTTTACAATTATCCCATGGATAGATGTAATTCTTCTAAGTCTCAACCTGTATGTCTCAGTTTGAAAAAAGGAAAAAAAAACTAAATCAAAACAAGATCTGTGCATATTAAATAAGTTGATAAAACCTCAATAGTTTGCTTGTCTTAACCTCCATGAGCGATAATGTAGGAAAGCTTATTAAAATCCTTTTATTGGTTTCTCTGTACATTTTTAAACACTGCAAACCTCACAGCTCCCTCTATAATCACTCCAAATTTTTCTACTTTGAAAAAATAAACAACCTGAAAAATTTTGCTGTCGCCTGCCAGCACTCTATGAATTTCTCCCATATTAATCTCATCTTGATCACATTACTGGACAAACTGTGTGGCAAAGTGGATGACTTGTTTGAGTTTTGTGTTGTATAATTTGTTCTTTCTTTCTAATCAAAACTGTATATTTGTGTGTGTATGATATAATTCCATCAAATTCTGATGAAAGATAACCTGAACTTCTTTTGTGTTGCAGGCTTTGTGGAGTGTGCGGGGGTAGGGGTGACTTTTGCTTGGACAAATGTATATCATTTAAGAAATCAGACTTGTAGATTGTGTTACTTTATTCTACATGTTATTGATTAATGTGATCTGTTGACTTCTGAGAAATATAATGTAAATCTCTTTTTTAGGGATATTCTTTGTCTACTTATGTTATCTTTTACATGCTCTGAATATATATCAGCATACGTACATTGTTTTATGATTCATAATTTTATAGGCCTTATGGTTTTATTTTAATCAAACAAAATATCTCTATTTGCTTTCATGCTTTTGGTTTGGGATTCTTTAGCTATTTTAAATATTATTAGATCCTCTCTTTTCATATTTCAATCAAATGGTAAACCTTTTAGATCTCTGTAAAAATAATTTTTTTCAGTATTATTATTTTATGTTTCATTATATTAAAGGACATTGCCAGGCCAGTTCCTTCTAATGTGACACTATCTGCCCTTTAATAGGGATTTCCATTCATTGTAAGTCTGGTATGAGCTATATGTCTTGTCTTATTCCTAATTAGAGCTATCCTTAAGTAGATTTGGAACACACAGAGAATATTTACTGTTTTAATTATCCTGCTACTCTTTGTCATTTTATGTATGTCCACTTTTTTTGTTCTTCATTGCTTTATTTTTTCCTTCTACTTTGCTATAGTGGTATTGAAGGCATTCATACTTTCTCTAGGAAATAAATGATTACTCTTAGTTTACTAATTTTAAAATGTACAATTTTCTGTCACTATGTACAATTAATCTCTAGTTCAATAGGGATTAGAAATACAAGATGGGATGAATCCAACAAAACTCTTTTTACATATCACAGTAAGACTGTTCATATTAATATCATTGGTACTGATATTTTCATAACAATTACTTTTATAATAAAGTATATCCCATCTGATCCACCAGGCAGCACATCCATGGAGGTGGGTCACCTTTCACAAAGGTTCATTGGTAAACAAGGAAGACAAATTTCCTATGTCCTAAGAATTTGCATATAGTTGAAGAGAATATAAAATGAACAAAACAGTAATTAAACCAATAGCTGAACAGCAAACATGAGGCAATGACAGATGTTTTGGTAACATTTGGACAGGTGATGGCAGTGACGCAGTCAGCAATGAATGCACACATTGTGATCAGTGATCACCTCTCCAAGAACCTGGGGTGCACTTCAGGCAGTTTTTCAGTCTGTAGAGGAAGGGACTGGCATCACTGAGAGAGCCACGACTCAGCCACAATGGTGGCCACTGGTAACTGCTCAGGCTGCGGCAGCAGAGCCTGGTTGAAGTCTCCGGTTTCCCAGCTAGAGGACGTTGCTCCAAATCACATGTGGATCCAGGCAGTGAGGAGAGGGGTCCAGGTGAGACCTGAAGCTTGTGCCCAGAAACCCCTGAGATCAGAGAGATCAGTGAGGAACCTGCTGAGAAATGAAGTCTTTCACATTTATTCACATCAGGAAATGAATTAAATATACATAGTAGATTTGGTCATCAAAAGCTGGATGTAAATGCAATCTTTGTGGATTAAATGTGTATGTTAAAGCTCTCTGATGTCAAGATGGCAAAATATTGATAATTGCTCAAGTTGAATGAATGGGTTGAATGAATGTGGTGCAAGCTTGAAATTTTTCAAATGAACAGTATATGCAGAAGGAAGTGAAGAGCTCTCCCCTGGCAGTGGAGAGTTCCTGTTTACTCTCTTAAGACGAGAACCATTACTTCTAACTGACCTTTTTATAAAATTAAATTTTGCAAAAAAATACCCGACAATTGTTTCTGGGCACTGAGTTTTTCTGCAAACCCAATTCCTTATGCCTTAATAGCAGATGCTGACTGAGGAGAAATATAAGGTAAGCAGGAGCTTGTAGCAGATTGGTAAAGCACTGTTTCACTGAGAGAATCATTAGTAGCTTCTGGCAATAGGTATAGAGCTATAGCTAAAGTCCTTCTCCCTGATCTCACTTCCCAAGACTTTTCAGCTATTTTGTAAACATGCAAATTGTTTTAAGTACTCTTTTCCTTTGAAATGCCTAGAGAAATTTGTTTTCAGAAAGGTTGACTAAAATAATTTCTTAGCTTATCCTGAGCTAATTATTGGTTAATACAAATTGCTATAAAGTAAGAATGAAGTGAGGCAGGAGATGTATATTGCTGGGACTTCTGGATGGGGAGAAAGAAATTAATCAAGTGTATTTGGCTTCCATAATTTGCAACATTGGATTGCTTCATAAAGGAGCATGGAAACATTCTTTGACCTGTGTACAAAGCATATAACTCTCAGAGAAAAACCTTTATCATCTGAATCATAACATGACTCGAGCTGTTATTCTAGATATTATGTATTTATAGGAAAATATCAGTTCAACCTTGTGTTAGTCAATTTTCAGTCACATGACCAAAACAAATGACTGACAAGAACAACTTAGAAGAGGAAAATTTTATTTTGGCTTCTGGTTTCGGGGTCTTGGTTCATGGTTGAAGTTAGGCAAAACATCATGGCAGGAGGAAGCTGCTCGCCTTGTGGCAGCTGGTGAAGAGACAGAAAGAGGGAAGAGTCAGAGGTACAAGATATAATTCCCAAAGTTACAAGCACAGTGACCCTCCAGCCACAGCCCTACTGCCTAGAGTTACCACCCTGTGCAGTAGTTCTTTCCAATTATTAATTCATCAAGTGGATTAATCCACTGCTTAGATTACAGTTCTCAGAATCTAATAATTCCACCTAAAACATTCTGGCATTAACACAGGATAATTTTTGAGACACTGCATTTGCAAAGTACATTCCCAATTTGTGGTATCAGCCTAATTACCTGAAATTTGTTCTTGTTCTTCCTTACATTAATTGTAAGGTCTGCTAAAAGAAGTTTGAATCTTATTTTGCAGGGTTAAAAGTACAATTTACCGTTCCTATCTCAGGGTTAAACAAACTCAGTACCAAGAGATATTTTGAGAATGCTTCTCAAACTCACTTACTAAAAATTTTATAAAACTACAATTTTGTGGAGGAATGAGAATAAGAGTCCAGAGTACAATGAGAGTTGCATTTTCCTTGTGGGACAGAAGACCCACTCTACCCCCAAACGCTTGCAGTTTCTACAGCAAATATAGATTATATATTGAAGCTCAGGATGTAAGTGTGATAATGATAGACTATACCTCCAGTATTTAGGAACAAAACCATAAAGGGTAGTATTCTTTTGAGAAATAATTCTCAGCTTTTATTCAGCTCTGGTAGAGACTCAAAGCATACCCAATGATATTTGCAATTCTATAAAAAATTAGAAATGTACAGAGCTTCTAAAATTTTCCTTTAAGAAATTCTGTCTTCTGCTGGTAACTATTGCCCCCTTTTCTAAAAACCCCTAGGCTGCTTCTAATCAACACTGGGAGTTACTATAAGCCCAATATGAATAAATCAAATAATCATGTAAATAGAGATTCTGTTATGATTTGGATCTGGAATGCCCCCCACCACCAACTGTTTTAAAAGCACAGTCCTCATGCAGCAAAGTTTGAAAGTACAACTTAGGCAATGATTGGGGAGCTTATACCAGCAGTGGATTAATCAACTTGTGGGATAATTAATCTGCTGTTATCTGATCAAACAAATGGGTGGTAATTATAAGAAGGTGGGGCACAGCTGGAGGAACTAAGTCACTGGGGTCACGCTCTTGAGAACTGCATCCTGTCCTCTGTTTCCTACTTTATCTCTTTACTTCCAAAATGCCATGATCTGGTTTCTCCACCATGCTTTCCTGCCATGATGTTCTGTCTCACCTCAGGCCTAGAGCCATGAAGTCGGTCATCCATGGGCTGAATTCTCCAAAACAATGAGCCTAAGGAAACAATTCCTTTTCTAAGTGGTTCTTTTTTATTTTAGTCACAGCAACAAAAAGCTGACTGACACTGTTCATTACAAATTGACACTAACAGTAGTTTATGGCTGGTATTGAAAGGAAGAGCTTCCCATCACCTTTTATTTCTGAGGGCGGGGAAAGTAAATTTCGTGTAGGGATGATCAGTGAGACAGGAGCTGGTGAGGGGAAATTGCAATCAAAAGTTCCTGAGATGGGATTGAGTAAATAAATAAATAAATAAATTGACATTATCTTTTCCTTTTTTTTACTTTTTTTTTAGGGAATTATTTTCTTTTAACATTTTCCCTCATTTTTTTAATTTACTTATTGATTCATTGAACACAAATGGAGTACAGATATTGTTTCTCTGGTTGTACACAAAGTAGAGTCACACCATCTGTG
>JAJEJO010020694.1:0-10653 GCA_020662805.1 Glaucomys volans | reverse complement strand
CCCCCCCGGTTATGTATCAGTGTCCACTGATCAGAGTCTTTGGTTTTTTGGACCTGGCTTATTTCACTTAGCATCATATTCTCCAACTCCATCCATTTACCAGCAAATGCCATAGTTTTATTCTTCTTTATGGCTGAGTAATATTCCATTGCATATATAAATCACAGTTTCTTTATCCATTCTTCAATTGAAGGGCATCTAGGTTGGTTCCACAATCTAGCTATTGTGAATTGAGCAGCTATGAACATAGATGTGGCTGCATTTTAGAAATACATATAAATCAGCTTAAATATACTGAATTCAGTTCTCAAGTGAATTTTGTCAGCTTAGATTTTAAGTATTATCATATAATTTAGTTTTAGTTTCTGTCTGGACATTTTGTGAATTTGTGATAACTCCTAATTCAACAGTATTATCCTGTGTCCCTCTAACAAGGCTCACTCTGTTAAGTTTATGAGTGTATTTAGTACTCAGGGAGGAATTACATTGTCTATGACTTTTTGTTCTCGTTTTTATTTTCTTTGCCTTAAATTTTCAGCTTTCCTCTGCTTTCTCCTCGCCACTGAGTTGCCAAGTGTTACCTAATAATACATTTTTATCTGTTCCTCTCCTAGGAATTATACTTTTCAAAGATGACCGCCTCAAATGGCATGTGCTTTTAAGCCCTTTGAATAGTCCTCTGATCTCCCAGGACACTTTTTCACTAATTCCACAAAGAGGGCAGAGCTGAGGGTATTGTTTCATGTGGCAATTATGGAACCATTTGAGGTAACTGCTGGATCTCCTCTTTTCCATGTGCTTTTCCTTGAATTACCCTTGTTCATAAGACAGTTTGTGGCAAGAGTATGAGAGATTGCTTGGTGGAGACTTGGTATTTAATTTCTTTCTTTAAGCAGAAGATAATTTAAAGTTCTGAAATGCCTTGGCTTCTATTTATGCTGAAAGAATAGTGTTTTGGCATTTCTATGCATACTTCTTAATATTATGTTTTATTTTTTGAAGAGTTTTGGAGGGTGGGGTGGGGGAAAAGGATTTAGGCTACTCTCATTGTCATAGATTTCTTGGTAAATTAACCACTTATGCTATTAAAAAGTATCCTATCCCTACTAATTTTAGTGACATTAATATTTAGAAATTATGGTTCAATTACTAAATACTGATTACTTCAGTAATGCATTACTTTTTAATATATCCTTAATATTACCAAAATGATTCTAAATATAGTTGGTTCTTAAATTTTCAATATGCAGAACATTTTTCTAAATCTTTCTAGAATATTTTTATTGTATGGGAGACTAAAGATAACCACTTAGTTTTAATCAAGATCCTTGGTTGAATCTAGAAACCCAGTTGGCACAAGACAGATTACCAGGAGAAAAGCATAAAAATTTTATTTTTACATATACATAGGAATCCTCAGAAGAGAGTGAATTCTCAAAGTAATGGACAAAGCAGAAAGCTTCTCTACAGTTTAAATAAAGAATGATAAATATATGAGGAAATAAGAAGACAATGGGTTCTAGAAAGGGGGCAGAAAATTCTTAGGAAGGTCACTAGGAGGTGTGAGAAGAACTTGAGACCTAGTGTGAAATCAGGGTATCTTAGGAAGTAACAGTGATGCAGATCTGGTACAGCATTCTTTCCTAGTCACTTATGACAAGGGTTGTCTGTGCATCTTGCTATATGGAAGGCATCTTTCTTACAAGGATTTTTATGGCTTGCTACAGGTAAGAAAAGTAGTTCAGATTCTGTTCCTGCAACTGGGGCCTCTCAAGTGCTGTCAGCACAAAATGATCAATGTGCCATAGCAGCACATTTTACGGGGACATGCCCTCAACAGATTCCTAGTCACCTGTATTACATTATTATTTGCTTATCGAAATGAGCTTTCCATTCATTAGACCTAAAACTAAATATTTTGATCTTGATATTTGGTTTTCTTTGCCAAAATTATAATACAAATTTTTCATAAATTTTCATATTAATGATGCTAGTTAAAATATTTTAGTTTTTTTTTCTTTCCACATTTATCTTTGGAAACTGAGAAGTGTTCATTTCTCTTACACTTTTTTAAGAGAGAAACTAAATAATGTGTTTGTGTCCTAATATCTTTCTTTCATAATAAAATGTCCAAGTCTTTTGTGGTTGTATTTTCTTTAGAAGATATTGCACATCACACTGTTTACATGCCACTCTGAAAGTAATCACTGAAAATTCATCATTCCTTAAAATTTAATTTAGATAAAATGCCCAACTTAAAAAAATATCAAGTTTGTTAAGACAGATGTGAATGATGGGAACATGTGGTTAAGAGAATAATTCCACAAAAAGGACCAACTGTGCCTACCCCCGCAGGCTCTTTTCCAATAAGCAATTTACCTGTAACCCTGCCTGGCCTCAGTGGACAGGATGTGTCACATTCCTCAGCAAACTACCTGTTCACTGAAGGAGAATGCAGACCCAAAATGATGTTGATAATTTACCCTGAAAGAGGAGACTTTTGTGAGCAGATCTTGAAACTCTGGGAGCTGAGGATATTTCCCCCTAACCATAAGTTCTGTAAGAATGTCTGGTTTAGAATCCAATTAGAACCAGTCAGCATGGGTCAAGGTGACCTAGAGTTACCATGACAGTGGGGATTTGAAAAGTCTGATATCCTCTTGCCATCAGTTAAAAGTCAAGATATAGACCTAGATGGAACTCTCTGGAAATTTCTCTGGGATCCCCAATAAAACTTGAATGCAGGAGGGGTACATTGTCCTTCTCCTCTCTGACAGGACTCACTCTCTCCCTTGAGAGTGCCCCCTCTCCCTTTTCGCTATTCTTTCAATAAACTTATTCCTGAACAACATGTTTAAAGTCTTTCTGACTTGGTTGCAAAAATGGAGGTTTAAAGAGGGGGTCTTTGGACTACCTCAGTCTCTGAAGGTCCCAGCTCTATAACAGTTAATTTTGTCTTGAGTATATGAAACCTTTCCTACCTTCAAGGATATAAGGTACTCCTGTATACAGTGTGCTAGGTTGATAAGACAGGAGAAAAACATCACATGCTACACAAAGAGATTTAAAGAAGAAGGGTCTGCAGAAGCCCAGGTACCTGATTATGATGAAGTAGACAGTTTAGAGCTTTCAATAATAGTGGATTGTGAAGATACAAGGCATTAACATTTCAGAGAGGGTGCAAGTGTCAGGGCAATGCACAGGGCATCAAGGAAATGCAAAGAACATAATCCTGGTTTCAATGCAAGGTAGTTGTTTTCCAATTGTGGAGGCCATTGGAAGTCATGCAAGGCAGTTTACATTTTGCTTTCTTAAAAACTACTTCATTGAGGTAATGATGGACAGACAGAATACATTAGTGTATGCAACTTGATGTGTATACATACCCATGGAATCTTCATGATAATCTATGCATACAGCTATCCATCATCCCTAAATGTTTCCTCCTAACATTTTTATTTATAATTATTTTTGAGATAAGAATAGTTAGAAAATCTACACACTCAGCAAATGTTTAAATAAATGATTGCACATTCTAATCATAGACACTAGGCTCTAGAGTAGATCTCTATGGCGTATTCATCATGAATGCCTATAACCTTCTCCCTTTTGAGCAGTACCTCACCATTTTGTCCTCCTTCATCCTTACCAAGCACCATTCCATATGTTTCTTCAAATTTGATAATTTCAAATTCCTCAGAGAAGTTGTATCATGTAGTACTTACCTTTCTCTGTCTGGCTTATTTCACAGAGCACAAAATCCTCCAGGTTCCTATATGTTGTCCTCAAAGGCAAAATTTTCCTTCCTTTTCCTTAAGACTGAGTAATATCCCCTTGTGTACGTGTAGTATGTATGTATTTTTATATCACATTTTTAATCGATTCATTCAGACACTTAGGCTGCTTTCATATCTTGCTATTGTGAAGAATATTGCAATGAATGAAAAAAGTGTAGATATACATCTGAGATCTCAATTTCAATACTTTGGATATATATCCAGAAGTGGAATTGATATATCATAAGATAGTTCCATTTGTATTTTTTAAAGAATTTTCATTTTGTTTTCTGTACAATTGCTGCAGTATTTTTCCTACCGAAAAGGTATGTGAATTCCTTTTTTATTCCACATCCTTGCCAATACTTAAGTTTTTAATAATAATGTCATAGCAGGTTACTATTATCTCAATATCATTCTGATTTGCACTTCCCTGAAGATTTATAATCTAGAGCACCTTTTCATATATTTCTCATGAATTTTGAATTTTATTTTTTTGTCAGTGGAAATGATTTCAATAACAGATTAAAGTTCTTTCATTTTAGGAAGATCAGTGTAGAGTGAAATTTAGAAGAACAGGAGGCAAAGCGATCAGGTAAGAGGTGTTACACTCACAAGAACAAGGGCCAGTGAGCATGGGTTCATAGTTCATAAAACGGGTTTTGTAGCTCTTCAAAGCATTTAGTGCAAGTTGAAGAGTAAATTATATTTCAAATATTTAAAATACAGTAAATAAATAAAATGAAATACAATAAAATATGCAGAGTCCAAAGTACAATTTTATATATTGAATGACAGCCATACTGTGTATATATTTTCTCAGTTCACTACTTCCAAGTGTAAACCCATCTCCTCTAACCTCAATCAAATTGTGGTTAATTTTGTGGATCCACCACGCCTAGTAATATAAACATGAAGACAATCAAAATCACAGCATAAAGGAGAAGAACCCTGGAAATGAGGACAGAGTGACAAGTAGGATTTTGTTCTATGGTTCCAATCCTTCTCATTAAACAATCTATCCTTGTTTTAAAAATTAACCAAGCACTTTATAGGAAGCACGAGAATCAAGAGTTTTCAATATATCTTATATATTATCTTCATCTCATCAAATTTGACTTAAAAACATGTAAAAACCGAACTTTAAATGGTAGTAATACATGGCGTATTCAGGATTTTCAAAATTTGCTCATGTATTTTACATAAAATTATTATGCAAAAACTTTGCATGCACAATTGATGACACTGAAAGTTATTAAATGCACAATAAAAGATAAATATATCACCCATCACCATCTGTGTTTCAAATGTGATCACAATCACCAGGTCCCTATGCCTCTTTTATCCAAATGAAACCTCACTGCATTTCAAGAAGTTAATAAATGAAGTTGGGTGCAGTGTGCATACCTATAATCCCAGTGACTTAGGAGGCTGGGGCTGGAGGATTGTAAGTTCAAGGCCAGCCTCAGCAACTTGGTGAAGTTTTAAGCAACTTAGTGACACCCTGTCTCAAACTAAAAAATAAAAAAGGACTGAAGATGTGACTCACTGGCTAAGTGCCCTTGAGTTTAATCCCTGGTACCAAAACAAAAAACAGACAAATAAACAAACAACAAAGAAAGAAGGTAGTAAATGATAAAGGTGTGAAGATTCAATTCTTAACACTACCTGGATTTTCTTCCAAGCAATTCCAATCTCTAACTCTGAACCTAAAGACATACTTAACATTTCTGTAAATTTGCATTTTTGGCTATAAAATGCAAAAAAAAAAAACTGGTATAAGGATAAAAGTATGTGTAAACCCTTTAGATTTATGTCTGACATATCGATAAACAATTATTAAATAATAAATGAGGAAGGAAACATAGTGTTCATCTACCTGTTGAACCTTATACTTTCAGATTCAGAGCTAAAATAACTCCTTCTCAACCTAGAACCCACATTTTGCTTGTGGATTTTGGAAATCTCTTTTTGTTGCTCTTCTACTTTTTTCTCTCTTGCCCTTTAGAATGTAATCACTCCATAATCATTGAAGCTCTCACGACTTAAATTATTTAGTTACTTTCAATCTGAGGCCAAGTGGGACTGCAGAGAATAAAACATAAGGAAGGAAACCCTAGTCAGAGGGTATTGATTATGAAAACCCTTAAAAACCCTTCATTAGGCCGCAATAGTAATGGAGAACACCCAACTGGCAGAGCCCACTCGTATCTCACAGTGGACAAAGTGGAAAAGGTGTACCTTGTGTCCTACAACTCCACTCAGATGACTTTAAGCTGTGTCTTAGAAAGTGGAAAAACAGCAGCAACTGGGAAAGATTTCTGGGTGGACAAAGTACTGTGTGGTCCTGGTGTGGTTGAGACAGGTCTAAGGAACTGTGCCTAGTCCCAGAGCAATGTAACCCAGGAGGAATGAACTATTTCATTCTCAAAGGGAAGGAGACTGCTTAGAAAAAGAACCAGAGAAAATACTCACCTGGGACATAGGATGGGCACCTCCTGTTCTAGGTAAAAGCACAACCCCTGTGAGAAAGGGGTAGACTTGAAGCTAGAGAGCCAGAGAAGATCTCAGAGCCCGAATGTAGCCAAGCAGGCACAAAACAAGAGCGGGGCATAAATGAAACCATAGGTTCTTACAAGAATTCAGGAGTCCAACTTCTAAAAAAGTTACTAGAAGCTGCTGGAAAAAAACATGACTGGGGCCAACCAAGGATTGGAGCCAGGGACTTGGCTTCCCCAATAAAACCCAGGCCCCAAATGAGCTCTCCTTTTCTGAACACCTGATGATTTTTTTTGACACCATTTATTAGAAAATTAATCATGCTAGGTGTTAGATAAAATTTAAAAATTGTAATACATTAAATATTTCTATAGTTTTATTCAAGTTTAGAATATTTAATATAAGTGTATATTACAAGAACTGGATCATGAATTTGCATTTAGCAGAGTGTCTAATATACAGCGTGTATTAAGTAAATGCTTCTTGATTTGTGATTGGGAAGTAAAGAGAACTTTCTCTCTAGCACTTTCTCTCTAGCACTCTCTCTCTCTCTCTCACACACACACGCACACACACACACACACACACACACAGTGATTACAGATATTTTTTACTGTGGTTCTTTGCCAGTATAGATGACTTAGGCACCAAATTCTCCCAGAGACTTCAATTATTCCGTCATCTCGCTATAAGAAAGGACAACATCACACAAGTGGTGAAACACAAATCTGAAATTGAGTTCGTTAGATCAAAGGCCCTGTTTGCTTTATTTTTATTGTAAGGACATCACATAAGTCTACTTCGATGTGCAGAAAAAAACAGAGCACTGAAATCAATCAATCACACTGTAAGTCAGAATCACTACCCTTGAAAGAAAACAAGTGTTTATAAGAGCAATGCTTCTTTTTCCTTTTCTAGAAGTTTCAGCAATTTAAAGATATTTACTCAAAATGAAAAAAAATAAGTTTACAAAGGCATTTTATACACAATCAATCCATTAGAAACTCTTGGAATAAAGTAATATTCTTTAAAATAAATTCAAGTTATTCCCTCATTTAGTTGAACTCATTTAGTATTTTCTCATTCATTTAGACATTTTAGATACTGAAGATAAAAAGATGCATCAAATATTACTCCTAACCTGAATAACATTGTATCAAAATATAGTCTATGCTGTTTCAATTTGTCATTTCTTAAAACAAGTGTCATGCTCCCGTGTGTTGATTCTGTCATAGGTGAAATGGTGATATAAAAGTGTTGTTGATTCACCATTAACTTTGGGAAAATCAGTAAAATTCTGCAGCAGGAGACAGACATGCAAAGATGCCCACAGAAAAGCTTTATAAAGTGGTATTAAATAATTTGCAACAGTGGCTGCAGTGAAGCAATTACATCTTTGAAATGAGAGACGCAGGGCAGAATAATAGAAAGGTCATGGGAAAAGAAAGGACACAGCAGTGTAAGGGCTTGGAAGTGAGAAAGCTTGAGTTTTGTTCATGGTCTACTACATCTGGGTAAATTTGGGCCAATTAAATGAGCTTTCTGGGTTTCAGGTTCCTTATCTGTAGAGGAAGAATTTGCATTTTCTACCAAGCCACTTCTATGGAATATTAGAGTACCTAGCATGTGGTAAAAACTAAGAAATGATAATACTTGCTCATCAGGATCATACTGAGTACCAGACACTGGAATAAAAGTCTTATATATTTCATTTCCCCTTTTCCTTTTTAATCTTATGAGGGTAGGTAAACATCATTAGTTACAGAAAAGAAACCCGACACAAATAAAAGATAGTCCTGTTCACTCGGTGTTGAACAGCCAGAAAGAAAAGTAAACTGCTTTAAACACAGTTTTCTTCACATTTAAGAGCTTCCATTCTGAATTTCTAGGCAAGAGCCCCTTTTATCATTGCTAAAAGAACTGTGAAAATAAATTATAGGTAAGTATCTATTTAGTGCCTCCTAAACAACTAAGAGGAGGATAGCTTCTCACATTCACTCTTCAATGCTAACACCAGGTAATTCTAAATGGACTGCCTTTCTCATCTTTAGTTTTGACAGAATGCATTTCTCACATTATGCCTTGCTCTATTCCTGCTATCACCTCTTCATCCCGTGCCTTTCCTCTTACCTATTACATATCTGTGAGTTATCATTGTAATTTCTTTGGAGCCCAAGGCCTCATTTTCACTCCATTTGGGTCTTGGGGTTATAGCAATTGTGAAAATCTGAGGAGCTCTCTGGGGTAGAATCATTTCTAAATCCAACTTCAGTGCAAAAGCAAAAATGGAGTTTGCAGGCTCATGTCTTCTTTACATTGGAATTAGCAACTGGCACTGAGAAAGTTGTATCTGACTGGTCAAAAAATTACAAATATTATTCTGAAAAGCTTGACAAGTTAATAATTTGCTTTGCCAATTTCTGCTGACTGTCTTCCATTCTCGACTCTCATCTATGTTCAGAAGGCTAGACTTTTTAGGTTCAGTAAGAGGACAGGACTGAAGGGTCTTTTAAAACTTTAAATTTGGAAGGCTCATCTTCAATAAAAGCTGAACAATTTTAGGAATACTTGCAAGAATACCTATTTTAATAATGTTAAAACATTTATGGTGAATTTAGACTTCTCTGCTTTATTTTTTATTTTGCAAGTAAGGACGTGTGAGGAAAATACCCACAAGCACATCTACAATCTAAATACAATTCCATGTGCTTTACGCATATTTCACTTCATACACCTCCAATGCCCTCCAAGGGCATTATTATCCACTTTGTGTATGAGAAAACCAAGTCTCAGAAGATTTTACTAATTATTAAGTTGTGGAGATATGATCTGGCTTGTCTTCTCTGAGCTTTGTCAGTTGGGTTTCTATTTTACCTTCCCCAAGTTCCCATTTCCTGGAGTACCTCTAAATTGGCCTCTTTATTAACCAGTTATTCTTCAATTAGAGTGAGGCTGGGAATTCACCTGGAAAGCTTTCAAAACTGGATGAGACTGGTTCTAAAGTGACATTAATAACTACTTTCTGTTTAGAATTATGTTTCCCCTGAATGACGATGAACATCACCTCCTTTTGCCCCAAGTGGCACTTTAAGGACAAGAGTTAACTTCAAGAAATTCCACATGGAATTCTCACATGTGCATGTAAGCAAAATGAAAATTAAATCGTTTCTGTAGGTTGGTGTTTGACATTCTCTCTTTTGGTATCTTCTTTTTAAGTTCCTTCCCTCTTCAGTTAACACACCTGACAGTAATTAAATGTTATGAGTCTGAGAAAAATGCGCCTTCCAGGGAAGTCAACAGGGCCATAATTATCTGGGTAATTTAGCTGACTATTCACATGAGAAAGTCAGCGGATGTTTAATGAAAAGAAAAAATACCTATATGCTCAGGATTTATATAACAAGCTTTACAAAATATTTATACATTTGAACTGCAATATAGAATCAAAGTCCAATGACCTGACACATTGCTAGGAATGCAGAGCAGGAAATCTACTGCTCTCTGCTCCTTGACAAGCAGTCTTGCTTCCTCAGAGGTCTCCTGCTCACCTGTGCTAGGGACAGTTCCTATGTGGAAGGAAGCACACAAGTCTCCAAAGACCAGAAGCACTTGACCTTGAGACCAGCCAGTAATTTAAAACCAGATGATATATTAAACCAATTGGTTATTTCTTTTTCATTACCTGCTGCAAAGGAGCTCATTCATCGGAGCTCCTTTTTAATATGAGGTACCAATGATTATTTGTGTGTGTTATGATGCTAGGGATCAAACCCAAGTCACGCATGTGCTAGGCAGGCACTAAACCACTGAGTTACATCCGCAGTGCAACAAGAATTTCTGAAACACCACCAGTTTCCAGAAAATAAAGTCAGGATCAGTTCATCATGTATTAATGAGACTTATTAACTTCATAGTAAATAGAAAGCTTGTAATTGGGCCACAATGAATGGTTATGTCAAAAAGGGCAGATAAAGGTATAGAAAAAATATTTATATATATATATTGAAGTCACTGAAGAAATTCAAACTTAATCATATATTCAATAGTAGTATCCAGAATAAAGACAACAGAATTAGATGGAATTATCTTGGAAGGTTTCCAGCACAGCATTTCTTTCTTTTTTTTTTTTTATATGTGGAAATTTATTTATTTTTTTTATATTTTTTTAATTTACTTATTGATTCATTGAACACAAATGGAGTACAGCTATTGTTTCACTGGTTGCACACAAAGTAGAGTCACACCATCTGTGCGTTCATGCATGTACAGGGCAATGGTATCTGTCACACATTCTGTTATTATTTTTACCCCCCACCCTGCCCCCACCCCTCCCTTCCCTCTATGCTATCTATCCTTCCTCCATTCTTGCCATCCTTCC
>JAJEJO010020661.1:0-55562 GCA_020662805.1 Glaucomys volans | reverse complement strand
GGGGGGGGGCATCCCCTACCCTCCTGATCTCCTGCTTCTTTGACTCATCGCACTCTCCCTCTCTGGTGGCCTCCTCCTTTGCCCATCCACCCTTTGAATGTTGGGGTTTGTGGCTCTCTTCCCACCCTCACTGGGAAAGTGGCTATGCCTTCACCTCTTCCCTCCTCTCACCTTCCTGTCCTAGACACTCTACCTTCCAGGGGGACTCCAGCCAGATTCTCTGTCCTTGCTGGCAGCTGGCAGCCCTCCAAGGAGGCTGGCATTGAATGGGGTTGGAGGAAAACAGCCAACCCAGACTAACTTGGGTTCGATGTGATACTTTATGTGACTACAATCATTAATTCATAGTAATACCAATTAGGAAATCTTTTTTACCAGTGTTCATACAAACTCTGTGATTTCTTGTGACCTTGGCGAGATAAGTGTTTCACCACAATTGTGAATTATGGAGGAGTTACAGGCCTCGGGGACACAATACTGCCCACACATGCAAATCTGCCCAGGGCATAAACCTCCCTGTCTGAAAATAGGAAACCCAGTCAGAAAATAGTCAAGCTTTGCCTGAATGTGTTTCAAAGGCCTCCAAACAGATGACCAAGATGGCATTCCAGAAGGCATCTTTGGAGAATTTCATTCACTGGGTTTCCCCTTGTTATATATTAGGCTATATCCCATAAGTGCTGTGTTTTAAGTGGCCCTAAATGACTCTGCCTTCTGCATTAGGTTGTTATATATAGAACCTGCCAGCCTAAGGCATGGGCACACAGTGCCATGGTTTTTAATCCTGGTTCAACCTCAGAGCTAGTTTAGTAAATCACCCTTCCCTGGAGATTAATACATGGCTGCAAAGGCATTGTCCTTGCAGTGTTTTTAAGCCTGGGCAGAGTGAGTTGTGTCTAGGATGTGGGGCTTCGGCGTCCGGAGATGAATGGGGGGAGGGGACGCAATGTCACATTTTTCCGGCAGCTCTGTTCCTGTTACATGCAGGCACATGCTCTACGCTGGTCCCAGTCCACCCTCTTGCCCCCGATGGAGGGATTGGCATGGTCGGCTTCTCTGATTCCTCTGCTGTTAGCCAGAGACTGGGGACAAGGGAGGTGAGAGGGGAGCCACGGGGGTGCGGTGCTGAGCAGCTGCGGTCGGTCCAGCCTGTTGGTGATGTACCAAGCCCGCCGCCACTCTGGGCATGGGTTACGCGCAAACCCAACGGTCGCGCTACCGGAGAAGGAAACGCACAGGTACAAGAAATCCGGATCCGGGATCCTCCGCAAGCCCCAGCTCGTCTAAGCGCACAGGCCGGGCTTTGTGACCGGCTCCCGCGCGCTGCTGAGTTTGGGGCTGGGGGCTGAGTCCTGCAGCTCACTGCGGCTGGCGGCAGGGGACAGATTCTTTTCAGCTAGGTTCCCGTTAGCCCGGTGGAGCCAGGAGATGTTCGTGGAGCCTGGCGGCTGTCTGCGGAGCGTTGGTGCAACCGTGCCTGCTGCCCGGGAGGTTTGGCTGCCGCAGTCCTCTCCATTCACTGGGCTGTAAATCGAAGCTGTCTACGCCGGCAAGGCGCTCGATGCCAGCGTGGCCCCGGGGCTACGTCCCGCCCAGGTCTCCCGGCACCTGATTTCCCAGTGGTCAATTAGGTGGCTCAGCCTGCAGCATTGAAGCAGTGGAGGGGCCAATGCCCCTGCTTTGATGGAGCGCGCCGTGCGCAGAGACCTCCCCAGTCGACTTCCTCATCAGAAGGCAGCATCCATTCATAATTCTCTCTCTGCCTGTGGACCGAGTTAGGCTGGAGCTGGGCATGGATTCCTGCGATCTCTCTTTTTGCAGCTAAAGGAGAAACTAAGATAAAAGAAAAAAGGAAGGGGGAATGCGGACCTAAGGCAACAAGGCGCTGGCAAGCTCCTGAGAGGCCTCTCCTTTGCGGGGAGAGGGAGAAGAGGCAGACCCCAAGCCCAGCGCCCCAGCCAGCTGCTGCTTCGCTGCGGAGCCGGCACGCATGCCTACCTCACCTGACGGCCGCATTCCCGGGGAGCCGGCGCGGGGCCCGGCGGCGCGCCCAGGGCGCACGGGCGGTAGGATTTCTGCACCGAGCGAACGATGCACGGGCGGGCTGCCCAGGGCTGAGCCCGAGCCTGAGCGGGCGCCCGGGGAGGCAAGCCTCGGCGCGGCGCCCCACCGCAACCCCCCGGGATGCTCCGCGACTCGCAGCCCAGGCCACACGGGTGTGTGAGAGATGGGACCGCTTGGGGATAGGGGGTATGGGCAAGTCACATCATTTAAAACTAATTTCTTGCATCTCTGGGTGGTAGGTGAACTTGGGGGTGGGGGAGGCACGAGCTGCAGCCCAGCTGCGCGCTAGCCTGAGAGGAAATCCCCGTGGCTGAGGTCTGAGAGCAGGCTCCCGTAGGCAGAGCTGAGCAAGGGTGAGCTGGAGGTCCAGGTGGACCGCGCATAGCTCAGAGGGGCGAGGGGAACAGTGCCGGCTTTCAGGGGCCTTTTATTTTATTTTATTTTTCAAAAAACATATTGCAGCTGCAGCTTTGAAGTTTGCCGCCTCCTCCCCACGCCCCCCCCATCCCGGGCTCTGGGGCGGGTCGGCACTTTTCCACGCTGCTGCCCAGGCCCTTACCAGCTGGGTGGAGGGGTCTGCAGGGGCTGCAGCATCTGGCGTTGGGCTTCCTGCAGGGGACGTCGGGACTCGAGGACGCTGCGAGTGGAAGGGCGCCCTAAGGCTTGGCCTTTGAGGGGGCTGTAAGAGCTGCGGAGAAGTGGGGGGACCTGCTTGGCGCCCCCTCCTGCCCTGCCACTTAGTGTTGGGTGACATTTTGCCTGTGCAGGGGTTTCACCGTCATGGAGCTGTGATGCTGTAAAGCAAAGGGACTGTTAGGATGAGCTGGAAGAGAAGGCAGAGAGCTGGAGCTTTTCGGTTGTGGCAGTGTTAACCCCATCGACCCTGCTCCCTTAGCACACCTGGCCCTGGGGTCAACATCTGTGGGCTTGAGTATGGCTGCCTGCCAGACTGGCCACGTTGGGGCAGTGGACCTCGGCTGGACTAACTCAGGGCATGCCAGGCCAGGAACGTGTTTGCAGTAAAAGAGCAAAGCCTCACCTGGCCCCTCAAGGGAAGGCTGAGCAGGCCCGGCCATGACGGTGCGCAGCGTTCTGCCATAGTGTGGTGTGCTCTTGAGTTTCGAAGCTCTTGTTTTATGAGGTTCTTATTTTGCAGTTTCGTGCCTCTTGGTCACCAGTTTGTTTTTCACAGCTGCTTGTGAGCAAGGCAAAGATAACAGCATCTAAAAATAGCCCTGCGGCTGGAGACGCAGCTTGGCTTGACCCCACAATTCCAGAACTGGGGTCTCCCTCCTCTGCTGTCTGGGGGTGAGCCAGACTTGGACCCCTCCATAGCCTGCAAGCAGGTTCATTCAGCCTTCAAGGCAGTTCAGCCTCGGGTCTCAGCAAGGTGGGGATGCCAGAGTGCTGGTATGTGTGAGGAGGGCAGCAGCCCCAAGGCTCCTCATCTGTTACTGTGAGCCCCAAGGCAACTGGGCTGCAAGATTGGAGGATGGGTGCCCGGATAGGATTCCTCCCCTCCCCCATCAGGGACTTCTGGAGCTTTACATCTCCCCTCTGGGTTGTGCCTAGAAATATGTAAGGGGATTTTTCCTGTGTATTTCTAGCAGGCCACCCCTCCCCCAAAGGGAGTTGGGCTTAGAATACGGAGGGACCATAGGGTCCAGGTGGCATTTAAAACATACCATCTTCCTAGTGTGCTGTTCTTTGCAGATGGAAACCCTTGAACAGCTGAGTGAGGAGCTTCTTCCTGGTAATCCAGAGGCACACATCCTGTCTGAAGGGGGCCACACTCAGCTGATGAGGCAGGTGCCCCATGGAATGGATCCAGGAAAGGAATGAGGACTTTTCAGTGATTGCTGCCACAGAAGCCCAGGTCTTCTGTGGATCCTAGGTCCTGTGACCCTGCTAGGCCTTTTCCATTATTTATTTTCAAAAGACTATTTTGGACTGGAGTTGTAGCTCAGTGGTAGTGCTTGCCTAGCACGTGTGAGGCACTGGGTTCAATCACCAGCACCACATAAAAATAAATAAATAAAATGAAGGTTGTGTCTATCTACAACTAAAAATATGTTTTTTAAAAAAAGACTCTATTTCTCCCCCATTCACTTTTTATTTGGTGTCAATGATGGCAAAGTCCAGGTCGAAGAAAAATACCCCACCCCCACCCCCATCCTGATTTGGTAGAATAGTGGGAGTTTTTTGTTTTTTTTTTTTTTCGTGGGGGGGATTGAACCCAGGGCCCCACACGTGCTAGGCAAGCACTCTTCCACTGAGCCACACCCCAGCCCTCAAGCATAATTTTTTTTTTCCCCGGTGCTAGGGATTGAACCCAGGGCTTGTGCTTGCCAGGTAAGCACTCTACCAACTGAGCTATATCCCCAGCCCAGGAAATTATTTTTTGCAAGAATGCATTGGTAATTGCTAAAAAAATATAAATACCTATTCTTCTACAGTGAAAGAAATAAGAGCCAGGGTGTGAATGCCCACCACCAATTTTCTATTCAAGATAGAACCTACCAGGTGATTTCTCCCTTTTTCAAAGTGAATTTTGATTTTAAAATTTTACATTTATTTTCTGTAGGTCATAACTAAAGTCAGTGGGCAAATTTTAATATAGAGATCTTGATGTTAGGGAAGAAAGAGCTCAGGAAACAGAACACCTCAAGAAGTTCAGGATTCCTTCAGTCTTCTAGTGGGGGCTTGCAAATAGTTAACTGCTTTTATCTTTAAAATGTCCCCCATATTTGTTACCCAGGGAAGACACAGGGCAAATGTCAATTAAATGTAGCCCAATGGCCCAGTGCAGAAGTAGCCAACATTGGCCAGCTTAGAAGAGTAGATGTAGAGATCATGAGTTGGAATTCAGATTCCATGAAAGCATCATTGACTTGGTTCAACCTATAGCAAATAAGATGTCAGTGAACTCTTGTTTTTAGAAAGGGTCTGCTTCCTCTTGAAGATCAGAACCTTGGATTGGCAATTAACTAGAGACCTAAATTGAGCATATTGGTCAGGGAAGGCAAAAATAACCACAAATCTCAGGGGTATAACACAGTAGCAGTTTGTTTCTTACCTAAAGTCAAATCAGCTTTTTGACTTGCAATGATAAGAAGCCTGCTCTCTTCCCCTCTTGGGGCTCTACCATTCACTAGGGTCTTGAAGTCCCTGTGGGGTCCTCTGCATCCAGCTAGCAGAAGGGAGGGTAAGAATATGGAAGATTGTCCCGGAAGCAGCGTTCCTCACCTGCACCCACATTCAATCACGTGACCATGTCTAACAGAAAGGAAGCTGGGAAACAGAGTCTGTGTGCAATTTGTGCCAATATACCCTCTGGCATAGAGTAGCCCTTTTTTATCTCTACTTTGGGATTTGAGTTTGCTCTGGACAAGTCACCTAGCCAAAATACAGTACAACTCTCCATCTTTAAAATGGTGGCAATTCCACCTCCTCCTTCCCATCTCAAAGAGATTTGGAAAGGGTATGAATATGAAAGGCTCCCAGAGGGACCTTCTGGCCCAGCCCCTTTTGGCAAAGTTGCTGACATTATTCCCATTCTATAGATAACTTGCCCCACACCATGCAGCCAGTTTACAATCGGGCTGGAATAAGAACCTAGATTCCCTTTTCCTGGCCCAGTGCTTCTTTTACCATGCTATGATGACCTGCCCTCTTCTACAAACAAATATATAGGGTATAGTTTCTGAAAGCTGGCAACCTCTCCTGGTGTGTAGTTGCTAAAAATAGTTATTCATATGATTTAAAGTCCATGTGCAATTTTTTCCAATTTTACCATATAATCATTTATACTTGAGCACAGAATAACAGGACTCAATCTATGCCCTATACATACATTAGTTCATTTAATCCTCACAATAACCCTGGGATGTAAGAACTACTATTACCCCATCTTACAAATGAGGAAACTGAGGCACAGAGAGACTAAGCAACTTGTCCAAGGTTTTATGGCAGATCTGGGATTTGATCCTGAACTCAATGGCTTCAGAATCCAGTGCTGGATTATTTTACTACATTACCTCTCTGATCTGGTGGACTCCTTATCTGGTCCTCTCTTGGGTATCTAATTGACATAGACCTTGATACTCAGAATTAAACATTTAGTTTTTTTCTTTAGTGAGTGACCTTGAAGGTCCATGAAAACAGGGAATTATTTGTAAATTTGTGGAGCCATGACTTTGAGCCCCAAATATATGAAATTGATACACAGGATTGAGCTACTTAGCTTAAGAGGCCCTAACCCCAACCTGCAGCTCCAACAGCCTAGTAAGACTTTTTAATTTTTTTCCAGATTTTTGGTCTACTCACCACTATGTAGGCAGGAACTCTTTTTTCCCCCATATTTTTATGGGTGCATTATAATTGTACATAATGATGAGACTAGTTGTTACATATTTGCACACAATGTGACAATATAATTTGTGTAGACAGTATCTATTGTAAACTAATACAAAGTTTGTTTCTTTATGAAAAGCAGCCATTTAATAAGGAAAGACCCTTCGGTGCAAGATTTAAAGGGAGTTGACTTGGTGGGAGTGGACAAGATGAGTGTAGTCACTTGACCTTGAGGTAATTTCTACTTGGGACTATTCTTTGATTGCATGAGAAACCACCTCAAATCTTACTGGCTTAGGAAACAATAGCCAATCTATTGGCTCCGAATTTTGCAATCAGGGATGAGCTCAACTGGACGTTTTTAGTTGGTCTTGCTGGTGGTTGGTCAGATGCGATGTCACCTAGAAGCAATGCTTAGTTGGGATGCAGGGTTGGCTGTACTTCTGTCCCTTTCTCTACACACTCAGATTCTCCCTCTATATGTGGTTTCTTCAGCTTCTTACCTGGAAGCTCAGGGTCCCTAAGATTACAAAGGCAGAAGCTTCCAGGCCTTCTTAGGCTGAGCCTGTGGCTTCTTAACCAATAGAATGAGGCAAGTCACAGACCCACAGATTACAGGAGAGGAAATTAACAGAGGATGAACACAGGTGGCATGCAAACATACTACCATAGAGGTGCAGTCTGAAGCCTGAGGATTTACAAATTTGAGGATTCCCAAAGGTCTCAGGAGAAGTTGACTGTATATTACAATGTAGGTAAAATAAAATTCATTCCTTTTACTCCAATGGAGATGCTTGGTTATTTCTTCATCTCCAAATTGCAAAGCAGTTATGCCCTAAGGAGCACCACATCAGTACATGTGACTGCCCAAAGGAAAATGGCATTGAAATGTGTGACTTCTGCTCCCTTGACCTTCCCCAACAGAGTCTCAAAAGTATCCATTTTTAAAATAATAGTACCCACCCTCAGACATAAATTAAGGATAGTTTCTAGAAAAGAGTGGCATACTGATTGAATGAGGAGGTACATCTCTTTCTGATCTCCATCTACTCTTTCCCAGAGTGTCATGCATTCTGAGGGGATTTGGCATGCACAGGAGGAGACCCTGGCCACCTCAGAAACCACCCTCTTGCAGAAATGGGTTAATGGGATCAGTTCATCAGGGGTCTAGTTTAGATCATTTTTCCCCAGGTTCATTTTTTTCTCTAGTCAATGGGATTGCAGTGGCTACTTTGACACACTGTCCACCTGTCCCTCTTCATTAGGAATCAAACACTTATTCCTCAAGCCCTCATTCACCAGAGCTGGGTGCTGGTGGCTAACAGCTCGAATCAAGTCCTTCTGTGGGAATTGTCCTTCACTGAAGAAAGTCACCCCACCCAGAAAGTTGTATCCCTTCCCAGGGCAGCACATATCTACTGACCAGTCAGTTCAAGGCTATAAAGGGCCTGGCCACCTTGCCTCAATTCAGGACAAGTCTGCAGGTCATCCAAGTTTTAAAGTCCTCCACGGGACCAGTTAAGCCTTTGCTGTGACTGTGTCTCAGTCCAACTCCTTTCTCTGCCTAGTCCTGCTTAAGTCATTTCCTCCATAGCTGTTGACCCAGACAGCATTTCCTAAAATTCTTGCCACACACTAATGACCATCTCAAAGTCTGTTATCAAGAAACTTGACCTGTAGTAGGGAGCCTATAAACTGGGCTACCTCCTGCTCCAGGTGGGGTCACTTTGGGCACCCACAGAAGCAGAACATGTAACCTGGGGCTTCCCTAAACTCTTCCTGTTAGGAAGAGATGACAGATAGGCACTTGGAGTGACAGCATGAAAAGATAAGCAAACAATATTACAAAGTTTAAGTCTGATACATCAAGGATTTTCCCTTCCTCACTCTTTCCCTCAAAACTTCCCCGAAGTTGTGTGTGTGTGTGTGTGTGTGTGTGTGTGTGTGTGTTTAGGGGATGTGTGATTCGTGACATTGATTATATGGTTAACAATTGTGCCTAAGCGCTCTCCCACCTGATTATTTCTTCCTTTGGGCATGGCACTGGCAATCAAAATTTATCTTTCAAATTAAGGCTATAATTATATTTTGATAAAGATCTAGCAATTCAATGAGAATGAAATTTTGAGGGTTGCCAGGATACGGATGACTCTGGGTTATAGAGAAGGGTTTGCATGCAGAATACTAATCGGTGGTTCAGCACTCTTATCTAGACCTTTCCAGGCCCATCAAGTACTGTTTCTCTGCTATTATTCTAGGAGGATAAAAATGATGAAAGATTTAAGCAGGATTTTATGAATGAAAAGGTGATTCATCAGATGTCTTTTAGTCTGTCTCACTGGAGTTAAGAAATACAGTAATAATTAGGTGGTGTTACTTCAAAATCCAGGAGACAAAAGCTTTCTCTTATTTTCTTGCTTCCTCTTTTATTGTAAGTAAAAGCAAGGTGTCTTAAATTTTCACTAGGAACAGGGACCTGTGTCCTCAGTGGTGTTGACTCTCAGAAGAATAGAAACCATAGGAATTTTTAGTGTTACATACTGATTTTTCTTGGCTTTTGCTTTCTATTTTATTATGACTGATTAGTACTCATTCATTCAACAAATAAGGAGTCCTTAGTATTGTGCAGGTTCTGTTTGAGGGACCTAAGAAAGTTTTAAATGGATAACCATGTTTGAAAATAGTAAATGTAGTAGCACCCAATATAACATTTGGAGGCAGGGAAGAAGGAGTTAGTTACTGTATCTCTTATTAAGATATAACTTGCATATATTTGAGATACATTATCCAGTGTTATGTGTTGAGTGCAATCAACTTGGACATTTACATCTATGTAACCACCTCCCCAAACAAGATATACTACATTTCCACCACCTTGAAATTTCTTCAGTACCCTTTTTAGTCATTCTCCCATTCAGTTTGGGACCCATTATTCTGATTTCTATCACATAGATTAGATTTTCCTGTTTAAGAGCTTCATATAAATCGAACCATAACTATGACATTTAAAAAAAAGTTCTTTCATTTAGAAGAAATTCTTTCATTTAGAGTAATATTTTTGAAATTTATCTATCTCATATGTATTGGTTGTTCATTCCTTTTTATTGCTGAGCAATAATCCATTGTAAGAATATACTGCATTTTTTTATCCATTTAGTTGGACTGCTTCTTGTTTGGGACTGTTATGAATAAAATTGCTAAGAATATACTTATGTAAGTATTTTTGTGGATTTACATTTTTATTTTTCTTGCATAAATACCTAGGAGAGAAATTGCCTAGTCATAGGTTAAGTGTTTAGTTTTATAAGAAACTGGCAGAAATTTTAAAACATAGTTGTACCATTTTATACTCCCACCGGCAATGCATCAGAGTTCTTATTGCTCTGCATCTTCACCAACACTTGGCATGTATGGAGCCAGTCTAGCAGATATGAAATGATATTTCTTTGTGGTTTTAATTTTCATGTCTTTGATGACAAGTAATATTGAATACTTTTTCATGTGCTTACTAAACATTCATATATTTTGTTTTGTGAAGTCTCTAATTAAGCCTTTCTTCATTTTAATTGGGTTATTTGTGTCTTTATGTTAATATTGTTGAGTTTTAGTAGCTCTTTATATATGACAAGTTCTTTGTTAGATATGTGAATTGCAAATATTTACTCCTATTCTGGGCCTGACATATTTTTAATGATATTCTTTTGATGATCAGAAAATTTCAATTTTGATAAAGTCTAATTGATCACTATTTTCTTTTATGATTAGTCCCTTTTGAACCCTGTCAGAAAAAAATCTATTTTCTTCAAGTTCATGAAATTTGTCTCATGCATTTTTTTCTAGAAGTTTCATGGTTCTAGCTTTTATGTTTAGGTCTATAGTCCTCCTCTAATTCTTGTGTATGGCTTGAAGGAAGGTTAAAATTCATTTTTTCCCATATGTGTAATCAGTTGTTCCAGAATCATTTGTTTAAAAATACCTTTCCCCCACTGAATTGACTTATTGCATTTTTCAAAAATTTAATTGAACTGTGTATGTATAGTTCTATTTTTGGACTCTCCATGCTCCTCTGTTAATGTATACGTCTACTCTTGCCAAAACCACGCTGTCTTGACTTTTGTAGCTCTGTAGTAACTCTTGACATCAGATAGCATAAATCCTCCAAATTTGTTCTTCTCTTTTAAGATTGTTTCTACTATTCAAGAACCTATGCATTTTCGTATACATTTTGGAGTGAGCATCTCAATTTCTTCAAAAAACCATAGTGGGATTTTGATTGGCACTGTTTTGAATCTATAGATGATATGGGGGAAATGGACATCTTAAAAAATGTTGTGCCTTCTAATCTCTGAACATGATATAGTTTTCAATCATATGTCTACCTTAATTTCTTTTAGCAATTTTTTGCAGCTTAAATATAGGGGATGGAGCTGGGGACATAGCTCAGTCGGTAGAGTGCTTGCATTGCCAGCATAAGGCCCTGGGTTCAAATCCCCAGCACTGCAAAAAAATATATATATATAGGGGATGAACATATCTTCTATTAGATTTATCCCTAGGTCTTTAATATTTTTGATGCTATTATAAATTGTATTCCTTTTCATCTCATTCTCTAATTTTTCATTACATATTTTTATATATTGACCTTATATCCTCTAAATTCACTTTTTAATTCTAGCAGTGTTTTATAGATTCTGTAGGGTTTTCAATTTCCATAATTATGTTTTCTAAATAATGACAGTTTTCTTTCTTTTCTATCTTCATACCTTCTTACACTGGTGAGAGTAGACGTTTTGAATCCTTCCCAATCTTAGTAGAAAGCATTCAGTGTTTCACCATTAAATATGATATTAGCTATGGACTTTTCAGAGATACCCTTCATCAGGTTTTGACAGGCTTCATACGATGAGTTGAGAAGTATTTCTTCCTCCTCTGTTTTCTAAAAGAATTCCTATAAATTGGTGTTATTTCTTCCTTAAATACTTCATAGGGCTCACCAGTGATGAAACCATCTGGACCTGGAATTTTCTTTGTGAGAAGGGTTTTGATTAAGAATTCAATTTCTGGAGCGGGGCACGGTGGCGCATGCCTATAATCCCAGTGACTTGGGAGACTGAGGCAGGAGGATCGTGAGTTCAAAGCCAGCCTCAGCAACTTAGCGAAGCCCTAAGCAACTCAGTGAGACCCTGTCTCTAAATAAAATACAAAATAGGGCTGTGATGTGGCTCAGTGGTGGAGTGCCCCTGGGTTCAATTCCCAGTACAAAAAGAATTCAATTTCTGTAGGATGTGTGTGTGTGTGTGTGTGTGTGTGTGTGTATTCTAATTCCCCTGCTAAGATTTTTTTCAAGGACTTCTCCTTTTCATCTAAGTTGTTGAATGCACTGTAGCTTGCAGTAGGCAGAAAAATCAAAGATATCACTTGAGGTAGGACTTTGAAGAGAAGAGACTTGACTAGACAAAGAGGGGGATCCTGGTGAAAGAGTCATGTGAGAAAAGACATGGGAGTGGGCTCTCCAGTGGTGTGGGTTGCTGGACATGGATTATGCCAGCCTTATTGAGGGGGAAGCTTTGGGGAAAGGAGAAGTGGAAAATGTTGATAGAAAGAGGGCTTGGAATGAAGTCAATGACACATTGAGGAGTTCGGGTCTTATGGAGGAAGATTTTTAAACAGGAGCATGACCTGCACAGATGATGCTGAATGAAATGGTTTGGCATGATGGGCTGATGGGAAGGGAACTAGAGGTAATGGGATTCTTTCATAGCTGGTGCAGTATGCAGTGGTAAGCACCATCTAAAGAAAGGAGTTTGAAGGGCTGGGGTTGTGCCTCAGTGATAGAACACTTTCCTCCCATGTGTGAGCCACTGGGTTTGATCTTAAGCACCACAAAAAATAAATAAATAAAATATATAAAAAATTCAATAACATTATAAAAAAGAAAAGACTTTGACAAAGAAGGAAGCAAGGACAGAGTGCATAGAACTTGACATTTTCTAAAGGAAAAAACCTCTAAGTATTTATTTCTTTGCACACAACATGATGTTATGCACCTGGTACACTTTACCTGTTATTAGTTCTTCCTCTGCTCCCATATCCATCTCCTCACCTAGATATCAAGTTCCTCCATGGCGTGAGCCCAAGGTTTTTTTATGCTAAAGTATGAGTAACATACTCAGCATGTAGTAGACACTTAGTTGATAGTGAATGAATGAAAGGTGAAAGTGTAAGCAAATGAGTGAATGAACAAGCAGATTTAAAAAAAACTTATAGGATTGGATGAGATGGGATAGGATAGGCTGTGGTAACAGATAAACAAAGCTCAGTGCTTTAATGCAATAAAAGTCCTATTCCTTTTCCACACAAAACCTTGTGTAAATCCAAAACATGCAGACCCCACACATAGGGAAAAAAAGAACCAAGGCTCTAGGCAGATATTGTACAGACCAAGCCTAGAAATGGTGCCCATCACTTCTGCCCATGTCCTCATTAGCCAACACACAGCCATTTGGCCCAATTGAATTGCAGAAGGAACTGGAACGTTTGGTAAACACTAAGGAGGACAATTAGAAAGGAGTGAAAGGTAACCCTCAACACTCATTGCTAATTTTTAGAAGCCACTTCCTCCAGAAGAAACTGTGAGCAAAATGAAGCACTAATAGACTCCGCCATCGGTTTCCCAGTAGCTCCAGCCAGAAGCACAAGTGGAGTGAGGCACAATGTGGGTCAGGGCAGGGAGTTTTGATGATGAACCTCCCAGGAGTCAGCAAAGCAGTCTGGCTCTGGGAGGCAACTGTGCTAAGCTCACACCAGCTGCCTAAAGAGAACTCCACATCCTTTGTGATCTGGAGTCTCCTGTTCAGGATCAAAGTAGCTGCCTCTGCAGGGCCCTGAATGTGCAGCAAGGGCTCAGAAAATGTGGCTGGGGTGTCTCATGTGTAGGCAAAGGTGGGAAGGGAAGCATCTCAGCTGGGCTGTAGTTAGTGTTTGCTTTTCAGAATGGTGTGAAGATCAGAGATGATGAAGGCCAAGCAAATGGGGTGAAGCTGGGAAATGTAGTGGGTTCTCAGAAGGTGTTAAAGAGATGAAGATAGCTAGCCATGGAGCAGGAGAAAATGATAAGTCTCCCATCTCTTTTTAAAATTTTTTGGGGTGGCAATGCAAATAGCCTGCTGTTTTTCCTCTGGAGGATGCCTCCCTAAGCAGGGCCATGGACAGTCCCCCAGCTCCCCTTCATCAATCAGTGGTTCCTTTTAGGATTTCCTTACCTTCTTTTTTTCTTTTTAAAGGTACAGTTAGAGTGAAATCAAGACTGTAAGTCAAATGTGAGCATTCTCAGAAAAACGAGCCACGTGAGAAATGAGAAGTGAGCCAACTGGAGGAAGGAGTGAAAGAAAGGATTAAAGGCAATATTATGGCCATGAAATGAGGAAAATAAGACTTTAATAGCTGTTCCCTCCCTCACTCTCTTCCTGCAGCCTGGCTTTGCTGCTTCTCAAACACTCAAGCATGATCCTACCTAGGGGCTCTCAGCACTTGTGGTTCTCTCATCTTGGAATTCTTTTATCCCACATTTTCACACAGCTCATCCCTTCACTGGATCAGGTATCTACTTAAATGTCACCTTCACAGAGAAACCTTCCCTCAGCATCTCTCTTAGGTTGAGGCCCCCAGAAATAGATGCTCAAGAAAAGGACCTAACAATCTCTTCGTTTCTTTAGTTCTCACTAAAAATCAAATATTCAACTGAAATGTTACTCATTTTTGATATGAGCTTTTTGGGCCTATCTCAGTAAACACAATTCACCCCAAGTCCCAAATCCTTACTTGATACTAAAAAGGCCTTGTTGATTCAGACCTTGAGCTATCTACACCCAGCTGCTGGCTTGAATTCCCCCCAGGAGAGGGAAACATCTGAAGTTCATTTTCCCCAAAAAAGGCAGCTTATTTGGACCACCTCAGTGGATCCTGTCCTCTGTGGGTTTGCAGAAAACTCTACCACAAAGGACACTGGCATTTCTGAAATGGACTTCAGCCCATAGCCACTATGTAATAAAGACCAAGAAGGGCACAATGGTGAGAGGGGTGGGAATGTGGGCACCTCTATACGCCACTCATTGCAGCTGGGTTTTGTTTGAAAAGAACAGACCTTTCCCTAAGTGGATAAGAGGCAAATGAACATTGTACTTGTCAAACCCAGTGGTCTGACAGTTTTTAAAAGAAAGTTGAAAAAGTCAGAACTTTGGCCTAAAGTTATTCTTAAATAAAATGAGATCCCCAAGCCATGTTTAGGTGGCAGTTCTTTCTCTTCAGTATTTTTGCTTCTTCATATTAACATCCTTGTCCTGATATTTAGTCCCCTGAAGAACTGACAGAAGAGGCCCCATGATAGCCCACTAAAAGGGATCTGTCTATGTCTATACAGGACTAAATTGACACCTTTAATTTCATTCACTAGCAACTTTGGGAAACAGCCAGTTAGAGGGGTGGTTTATGGGTTGTGTGAGTGTAATGAAATAATTAATGGTTCTCATTCGTTACTGGAATGACCAGATTAGCCAGCTGTTTTTGCAATGTGAAATTCTATCAAACATACCTATTGCTCGGGTTGATCTGTTGTTAAAACAAGCCATGTGACCCTATAGGTGGATGACTTGGAACACTGATTTGGCTCAAAACAGACCTCTGGGTTAATGTTGTTGATTCATTCCACTGGGTTTGCTAGTTGGTGGCATCTGTTTTAACCTCTCTTCCCATTGCTACATGGCTCTGAGGCTATAAAAGAAAAACACTGACAAAAATAACTTCTTGCTCTTTTCCGATCTTGCTCCTTGGCTAAGTTGATCTGGCCTTGATGTCTGGGAGCCAGGGAAGCTCTGCAAAGAAAGTCAATGTCCAAAGCTGGATGGCCCTGTGAAGGCAAGAGCCAGGGTGGGTTGGGTGACTTGCTGTAAGGACCCGGGCAGGCATCTCAGCCTGGGCCAGGCTGCAGGCACCCCCAAGTCCCCAGGCATTGCTGAGGTCAGCATTTTGATTCACTGGGTGCTTATAGCACTGGCTAGTCTAAAGGGCTGATTTGGACAAGTATGTGCTAGGATGAAGAGTTCCTTTGCCTGCCGAGTCCTAGAGATAACTTAGAGGTAGAGTTTGGGGAGGGGCAAAGGATAGTGCTTAGCAGAGCTGCAACAGAAAAGCAGCCCTATTGCGCACCCTCCTGCCTAGCCTTCATTTCTGTGGATGCCCTGAAACAACCAGAAATTCAGCTTGACTTCTGTGCATCTGGTTTTCCAGGAAAAGCTTTTGTTAATGCCAACTGTAAATTGAGGGGGTGGTTTTAAGGGTGTTTTCTGAAGGATGAAAACTTTGGCAGATTATTTTTATAGCATACATCTGTATTTACCAACATTAAATAACCTTATTCATTCATTCAGCGAGCATTTGTTGAGCACCTACTATGTGCCTGATGCTGTGCTGAAGGGCTGAGATATGGAAGAAATATTCCTTGTCTCAGAAAAGCATGTGGTCTGACAGGGAAAGAAGCAACTACAACAGGGTTTGGGGGGTGCTGCCATGGCAACCCAGGCTCCCCCATACTTAGGGAGTAGTTTTGATGGGGTACATTTGTAGTAATCTAGAAAACATATCTGCTAAGCAAATTCACAGTTGACAAGTATAAATGACTTAAAGGGACAGAAGAGCATCCATTGAAACAATCAGGCAGTGAAAGCAGAAGTCCACTGTAATGAGCAGGTAAGCTTCTCAAAGCATCGGCCTAAAAGGGGCAAGCTTCTGATTGCACTGTTGCCCTCTGAGTTGAGGGGAGATCAGGAAAAGATGTTGATTAAAAGCCACAAGATATATAGAGTGAATCATTTATGGCATTGAGTCACATCCATTTGCACACATGTAATGCACTGTCAGTGCTCTAGACCATTGCTCAATGGCAGGATTTAAAAGGTTCCCAAGAAAGCCCATTTCTAGCCTCAACAGCTTGTTTGAAGGTTCACTTTGGGTGGACATTCCCCTTCATTGGCAGGTTAGGCTCAAGCTCCTCATCCTGGCCACAAAACCCCTCCACTGAATGTCTTCAGTCTCCCTTTCTGGAATTAACAGTTTCCACATACAAATATTGGCCTCTTCATGGGCCAGTGCTGTGGAATAGAAAGGTCTTGGACTTTAGAATCACATATACTTACTTTAAGTCCTGGCTCTAGCATTTATAATATTTGGGTCTTCTGGGCAAGTTTCTGAATTTCTCAGTGCCTATTCAGGAAGCTGGAAATAATAAAATATGTATCCAGGTTTTATTGTGGGAACCAAATAAGATGACTTATTTTGGGATCCTAACCCAGTGTGTGGTTCATCCTCATGCTTAAGTGGTGTTTGTCTTCCTCCTAGGCAGCTCGCCGATCTACTCCTCTCTGCTTCACACAACTCTCCAACCACAATGAACTTACTCCTTGGACCCTCGCGGGTAGGCTGTGGCCTTCATATTAGGTTGCTTCATAGGAAATCGCCAATATTCAAATCTTTTTTTAATTTCAGAAATTTCATATCATTCAACCTCATGCTTGAGCATGTGCTGATATCTCCCAGCATTTGCCTCCCTAACTGTCAATCCTATCAGTCCACTAAAGTCCCCCAAATTCAGTACTACTTTCCTGTACCTTGTCCAGAACTGGAGAGCATTTCTCTTGAACCAGGGTGGAACTTGGGGTGCACATTTCATCCTATCTTGTATAATCATCTAATTTGTCTAATCTGGCTACTAGGTTATAAATTCCTTGAGGGCACTGATGGTGTCCCTTTCTCCTGAAATTACCTCGGCATGGTCCTTGGAATATAATAATAGATGACACATTTGCTTTCTTAGACCCAAGTATATTTAAATCGTGCCTCTAGTCCACTTGGAAGGTATTATAGTTTGGAAATGAAGTGTTCCCCAAAAGCTCCTGTGCTAATGCAGGACTGTTTGGAGGTAAAATGAATTGTAACCAAATCAGTCCATCCTACTTTGAATGGACTGCATGGTAAACTAGAGGGTCAAGGTTAGAGAAGGTGGGTCACTGGGGGCATGCCCTGGAAGGGTTCATCTTCTTTGTGGTCCCTTTCCCCTTTCTCTGTCTGCTTCCTGGGCACCATTAAGTGAGCAATACTCCTCTGTTGTGCCCTTCTGCCATCTCACCTTGGCCCAGTGCAATGGACTCAGCTGAGCATGGACTAAACCTTTGAAACTATGAGCCAAAATGAATTTTATCTTCCTCTAAATTGTTCTTGTCAGGAACTTTGGTCACAGCAATGCAAATCTGACTAACACAGAAGGACTGGGCTCAAACTCTGCTGTGAGCCTCTATACCTTGCTAGCCAACACTGGGGCCCAAGACCTTTGTTCTCTAACGTGACCCACTAGAATAAGTTGCCTGCTGTAACTGCCCTCTTCTCTTCCCACCTTGGCCTTCCTCCTTAGCAAATCAACCTTAGAAGAGAAATGCAATCCAAATGCCTTCAACTTGGAAGGGGAAGTAAGGTATTATTTATCTGTGTTGAAAGATTATTGAATTTTTGGATCCTCATTTGCTTACTTAAAAGCCATAAAGTTGAACCATAGAACATTGCTGATATCCAACTCTTTTTACCTATAAAAATGCCAGTTTCATATGATTCAACTGAGTCTCTGGGTATTTGGGCTCATTCACAGTCACTCATGAGTGAAGTTGTGTGATCCCTGTGTGTGGTCCACTCACCAAATCCTTGGTAGAGACATCCTCATGGAGGCTCCTCACAGCTTCTGATGGGCCTGTGGCCTTTGGCAGATTCTGCCATTGCTTGTGGAGTTTCCATCATAGGCTCTGGATTCAAAAAAGGCTAGCTCATTTCCCTTTTCCCTGCAGGTGCCAACATAAGTGTTTGATCTCTGGGATAAATGCCAAGACCTCCAGGCTTGCGTTTTCAAGTTTTCTGGAGATCAAAGGCTGTCCTCATCACTGCGTGGGCTTCTCTGTGCTGTTACTCAACAGAGCCAGCTCAGCTCCTCTGAGGACCAGTGGCAGAGTTCATCAGAGATGGAGACAGGGAAGGAAAGGGAGGAGCTCTTAGTTCTCTAAATATGACGGCATGTGGGGCAGATGAGCATGAAGGGCAAAAAGGCTGGTAGATTTTTCTCAGATGAACTGTAAATTAAAAATGCAGGAACTTTCAATGGATTTTAGTTATTCGTGAACTAGATCCACCTGAATGGTGGCTGGGAGTCTCTCACAGTTTTCTTGTTTTATAACCCAAAAGAATATTTGGGACTTTAACATTAGCACCTTTACCACCTTCAATCATTCCATGTGACTTTCAAACAAAGTCCCCTTTACTGTACATTTTTTAGTAGAAGATACCCCAAAGACAAAGGCAAAAATCTAAAACTGAATTCATTTGTCTTATTGCAGTCATTTTGCAACTATTCAAATAAGTAATTGTGTCACTGTCATTAGGATTCAAGATTTTTCAGCATAAGAGAAAAGAGATCAATTATGAAATCAAGGAAGTTAAATTAAACCTGTAATCTTAGATTCGAATTGGAAGTAGCAGTTTAAACTCATGATTTTTTTCCGCCTTCTGAAGCTTACCTGTCTTCTAGTAGTGTCTACTGAAGAAGCCTAGAATCAATGACATCCTAGCAACAATGAATCCCCCTGGTATGCAGAGTGTGGTATCTAAAGGCTGTTCCATCTAAGAGCAGCCAGGGCTTCTTGAAGAAAGGGCTGATTCCAGGACTGGGGCAGCAATTGTGCAAGATGAATCTGGGACACCTCCCTCGGTATCTCTGCAAACTCAGCTAGACCCAGGCTAATTGAGTCACAAGGGAACCCATCGTTTCTGACACCAGATTGAATGCATCCTGGGTTAAGCATTCCCCACTCATCTAGCCATGTCTTTATGGTGAGCACAGAACTCATTACAAATATTTAGGCTTTGGGGTAGAAAGTTCCTTGGAGAAGAAGGCCTTTTGGCTTGCAGACTCTTGTATTATAGCTTCTTTGTTGGCCCAACAAAGGACATTACTTATTTTCTGCCTATGAAAATACTAATTAGCAAGTAATTGTTCTAAGAAAGTGTAGTAGTGGTGGTATGTGGGGCCTATTGTAAGTATTTAAAGTTCTCCCATCATTGCTGATGATCTCTTAGTAAATTTTAAGAGACTAACCTCTACCTGGGAGATTTATTAGCATACATAATTGGAGTCATGTGGTAATTACCTTACTGCTTCAACAATCTAACCAAGCCAAGTGCATCTGTCCTTGAGGACCAAAGAGGCTCCATGGACCCTATTGGGAAATAGGACCCTCTTCCTTGCATATCCAGTGGTTGTACAACTGTTTCCTAAATAGAAAGGAGGATTTCCCCTTGCTTTTTCTGACCTGCCTCTCCTACGCCAGCTCCACTTTCTTCCTATATGTCATAGGTCATATTATGACATTATATCTTAGTTTGAGCAGGAGTGAAGGGACTTTAAAATATACTGATCTTTTTGAGTACTGTGACTTCTTTCCTTTCTGTATTCCCACAAGGAGAGCCTGCTTTCGAGGGGCCAAGAGTGCCAAAGGCTGATCCTCATGGGCTTCCCTACAGTCAATTTCATATGCTTTTTGCAAATAATGGAAACAGAGTCGTGACATTCTCAAGGGGGTTTTATTTTTAAAGCATTCTTGGAATTTTGAAAGTCATTCTTCACTATTCCTTTGCCTCTCCTGAAAGATCAAATTCCTTATTTCTGATCAGTAGTATCTTTTCTATGCTCTAACTTGTTTGCAAACTGGTAGCACTGCCAGTGTCTCTTCAGGGAGTGTGAGCTAATGAGGCATGGACTGGGCCAAGCCTCCATTTCTCCTGATTCAACCTCAGGAAGCTCAGGCATGGAATCCTGGAAAATTGGAACAAAGAGTTCATGACTTATTGGTGAGCTGGTTATTTTCAGTTGCAGTCGCTGGTTTCAGCAATCTCTATCTAAGAAACGGTGGCCCCTCTACTAAAGATAATCTTTGGGTTGATCTAACTATTGGATTGAACTATTGAGATAACTTTTTTTTTGAACCAGGGATTGAACTCAGGGACACTCGGCCACTGAACCACATCCCCAGCCCTATTTCGTATTTTATTTAGAGACAGGATCTCACTGAGTTGCTTAGGGCCTCGCTAAGTTGCTGAGGCTGGCTTTGAACTCGCGATCCTCCTGACTCAGCCTCCCAAGTGCTGGGATTACAGGCATGCGCCACCGCGCCCGGCTTGAGATAACTTTTGTAGGCCAAAATGCTCAACTATCACCAATTTAATATAGTTCAATCTAATACCTACCTTGTTGACTTAGTCTCAGTTGTCCACTAACCGACAACATGATGCTGAGCATCCCCTGGGGCTTCATTACAAGTGCAAATTCTTGAACTCCATCCCAGATCTAATACATCAGAATCTTTGGGTAAAATCTTTTTTTTTAATCTCTAGGCAATTCTTAGGCATGTTGAAGTTTGAGAAGCAATACTTTAAACTATTAAGTTAATATTTAGGTCTGTCTTTGAGGGTTGCCTTCTCAGTTTCCTCACAACATGTTTTGTATTAATACAGCCTCTCATACAATGATGGTTCCTTGTTCAGAACAAATATTTCCACTAGCACTGTTGAGCCAGGAATGGAACATTTGGACAAAAACAAATATGAATCCTTTACCAATTATGTATGATCTGTGGATATGATAGCTTTAATTATATGATATCTATTTGCCTATCAATTGCCACCTTAGTGTTGGGTGGTTTTAAAAGGATATGACTTGGATATATAAGGATATACATAAAATCTCCAGTCTGCTTCCCATCCCTTTTGATTAGGGAGCTGGGCCCTGGGTGTAAGCAGTGCCCTGATAGCCTTGCAAATTGGCAGTGAAAGGAGAGCCCTCTTCATGCTAAGGACAGCAAAATTTCCAGTTCCACTCATGGAACATTCACAATCAATGGAAACTACAAGCTAGGTAAAGATTTTTGAAAAGAGATGTTCATCGCAGTGTGTTTTATAAATTGGCACCAATCTAATGTCCAATGCTAGGAGAATGACTAGCACAATATATCTGTGTAGTAGAATATTATGCAACTGTTAGTAAATATTGTTTCTGAGGAATTATATGAAGAATTTTATCCAAAAGGGAAAATTGTTTTACTTTTAAAAAGAAATATTCAAGAAGGCATGTATGTTAAATGTTGACTGTATAAAAATGGACAAGAAAATTAACTGCTTGGAGTCATGCTGGTGAACTCATAGGGCCTTAGGTGACAGGATTATCAATGGTTTTCTCCTATTTTAGGTTATTTTGAACTTTCCACAGCATTCTATTCTTTTATTGGGAATAGGTAAAGAAGTCTTCAAAAATTATATTTTATTAAGTGACTCTGTGTGTTTGTGTGTGTGTGTAATAGAGAATTTTAATCTTTGTAACCCTTTTACTTAGTATATACTAGACATGTAATAAATGTTTGAAAGAAAGGAAAGAGAAAAAAAGAATGAGTGAATGAACAAATACTAGACCATAAGCACTTAGATGACAGGGCCCCTGCCTTGGACATCTGTGTCTCTCTTGATTCCTAGTCCAAAACTTCAAGAAAGTAACTGCTCAGTCCAAGTGTGTGAACATAAATGAATGTCCAGACTTCTTCTGCTGCTAGACATGTCAACTTTATCTAGTAAGTTTTCTTGATCAAAAAACAAGTTAAAGTCAGGCAAGGTGGCACACATCTGTAGTCCCAGTGACTTGGGAGGCTGAGGCAAGAGGATGCCAAGTTCAAGGCCAGCTTCAGTGCCTTGGCACTTAGCGAGGCCCTAAGTAACTTAGTGAGACCCTGTCTCAAAACAAAGGTGGGGGAGTCCTGGTGATGTGGTTCAGTGATTAAGAACCCCTGGGTTCAATTCCCTGTGCCAAACAAACAAAGTTAGTACTTCCCTAAGTCAGTACTATCTATAGCTTCGAGGGTCTTCTAAAACATCTTTAGGCCATACAATGTGTACTCTCCATGCAAGACTGTGCCCTCCTCACTTGTTTTCCCAGCCATTCTGTTTTTGCTTTCTTCTTTCTGCTGCTATGCTCCCCTCTCTGCCTCTCCTCCCTACCCTTTATTTTTATTTTTATTTGTTCTTTTTAGTAATACATGAAGTGGAATGTATTTTGACATACCATACCTACATGGAGTATAACTTCCCATTCTTGAGGTTCTATAAGATGTAGAGTTACCCTGTCACGTATTCATATATGAGCATAGGAGAGTTATATCCCATTCATTCTACTGTCTTTCCTGTTCCCATCCCCCTCCCTTCCCTCCACTCCCCTATCCAATCAGGTGAACCTACACTCCTCCCCCCTACCCCCCCCCACCTATTGTGAGTCAGCATCCGCATATCAGAGAGCGCATTGGCCTTTGCCCTAACCTCTTTTGATACTAGTCTGTGCCCTCTCTAGACTCCTGTGGTTGAGAATTCCTTCTTTGTATCTGATCTAAATTTCATCTATTGTTATTCTGTAGATAAATAAAACCCATAGTGGTGCAAAACCTCACTTGAGCTATTTGTGCCAATTTCATTTCCCTGCCAAACTCTACAGGGAGTCATTAATAAGCAACGCAAGCAATCAAACACAATTCCTTTAAACATTTAAATGGGACAATGCCTGGCATTGCCTGGATTGTAAGGAAGTATAAGATGTGACTTCTCTTGACAGGGTTGTATGGACGTGGTTGCAGAACTAAGGTATGTGTACATAACCTAAGGAATTCTGAGAGGAGTGCAAATAAGAGGTGGAGAACTGTCCCAGCAACTCAGAGGGAAGCTTGGAGGTGGGGTGGAGATGAGAAGGTTGTGGAGGAAGAGAGTCTTAGAGGATGGCTAGATGGCAAGTGTTAGGAGCATTCTAGGTACACAAGGCAACCAAAGTAACCAAATCACACCCTTCTTCCTGAGCCAATCCCCTTCTGGGTTGTTTGTTCTGGAAAGCTCAGAATGCAGAGGGACAGAATATAAGAAAGGAAAGGAATTCAGATACTTCATATATGGAGTAGCTATACGTTACCCAGCTTTATGTCTTTAACTGGAAAGAAAAAAAAAGGAGTTTATGTTTTTCCATTACTGTAACAAAGGCTTTTCATGAGTATCATCATCCCATGATAACATGTATACTGTTAACCTTGATGTAGCTATAGTTGTTTCTGGTAGATTCTGATACAGTAAACTTCAGAGTAGCTCTTGGCAGGGGTGGCCTTTGGGGCACCCAGGCTCTGTAAGAGAACACAGGGAAAATTTTGGTTTCTGTGGCTGGTGTATTCCAAAGTTTGCACCCTGGGCTGAAGAGCTTCTGGAATCCTGAAATTAAAATGGCTGGTTTTATACAGTCTGGGTGAAGATTTTTTGTTTCGTTGGTTTGTTTGTTTTGTCAAAGGATAACCTATTAAATGTGATAGGCAGCAAATAATGAGTAAGAGACATTTAGGGCACAGAAGCCAGCCCTGGGAAGTACATGGACCCAGGGTCAGGAGACCTGAGCTTTAAGTTCTGCCTCTGCCAAAACTAAACTATGTGATTTGGGGTCAAATGTTTGGGCGTAGATTTCCTCATAAAAATATGAGAGGGGCTGCCTAAACACTGGCTTTCACAGTGTGTACACTGCTACCCAGAGTAAGAAATGCAGTTTTACATCACAGCCAAGTACACACACACACACACACACACACACCCAGAAATGATAAACAATAGCTTTACAAAACAGTACAATGCACTGGAATATTTCCTGTTCTACTCTATTCTATTTCATTGTTTTTTAAAAATGCTAATCTTGACCTGCTAAATGGATCTCACAGTCCACTAATGGGTCATGCCCTGCAGTTTGAAAAAACGCAGAACTCCATAATTTCCGAGGTCCCTTCCAGCAGTAGAATCCAATGACTCTGCTAGATTCCTAAAGCAATTTTCTTAAAACAGTAGCAGAGCTGTGACATGATTCCATGCTTACATTCTGGAGGAAGCACGTGGCGTAGAACATGTTAGCAGATGACCCAAAGATAAATCAGTAAATTATAAACTGCTCCTAAGGAGAATGTACAGTATTGCAGCCCTAACTTTGAGAGTTAGGACCTCTAAGTTATTACACTAAATGCTGCCCTTGTCAACAGATAGCAGAGACTGGGGATACTCGATCTGTCAGACAGGTCATAGTCTCCCCACTTACGGGCAGATTTCTTTTCAGTGCCGAGAATGTACGATGCCCAAAGAGTGATTTCTAGAAGCCTCATCTTTGTTTATATTTCACCTACTAAGAAGACAGGAGAAGTTAAAAATGAACAAAAGAATATAAAACCTTGGAAAGCTCCAAACTTTTCCTCATTTGAACTTGACCCCTGCTTCTGGCCTCTTGGTCTTTTGTTCCCAGTACAGGAAAGGGAACTAATATTGATGAAGCAGTGACATGCCAAGGACTTTTATCATTTAATTGGAACCTCAGTACTATTCTGTGAAGGCTCTATGATTCCCATTTCACAGAATAGGGGACAGAGGCCCCCTTAAAGAGTTCAGTGACTTGCTCTGGATTCCATTGCTCCTGTGATCAATCCCTATCTACCCACCAGCCCAGACTGCCATTGCTTTCATAGTCTTTCTGGGTAGATTTTGATAACTGATAGAAAGTAGAGGCAGTCAGAGTAGGACAGAAACAAGAGATGCCAACCTCTCATTTATAAAGGTGGGAACTAAAGCTCTGGACATGTTCAATGACTTGGACAAGGTCACATGGTAACTGAACTGCAGCTAGAATACAGGCTCCTAATGGTCTTTCCATAGACGTCTGACATTAAGACAACAGTAACAATTAGCAGTCCTCCTGATATGACGCATCATTTTGTTTTAGAAGCTGGGAAAAATAGGAAAAATATTTATATGGGCAAAATCATTCTAGATTCTTTTAGGGTATAAACATACAGACATATTCTTCTATTCTGTAGGTGTTGGAATGTTTTTAGATGCTGTAAATTGTTAGGAAACCTAGATCTTTCTGAGGAAGAGGGGGTCTATACTAGATGCTTTGTCCCTAGTGGAGAACAAGTCTCAATTATTATGGTTCTACAGAAAAGGACGCTCAGTAGGGACAGTGTCAGAAAACCTGGCTTTGGTTTTAGACTGCTCTGCAGGTAGCAGGAGCCTTGGCAGTTCTTCCTGTCCCTGTACCCCACCCTTCTCTCTCCTCTGAGCTACCAAGCAGAGTGGCAAGGGGCTGGTTCCCAAGGAAGGAAGAACAGGTTGGAATGAATGGTCTCACTTGGTGAAATACCCTCCCCATTCTCCCAGCAGATTTGAAAACTCAGACAGCATCAACACACTGAGTAGATTTCCATTTTGCTCACCAAGCTGCTGAGAATGGCTTCAGCATAGCAGGGAACCAAGGAGCAACCTGGCTAGATATCTGTGACACTATTTCAGACACTTACCAATGTATTAATGTATAATATTGCTCATTGCTTTCTATTATGGACCATCAGAATGGATAGTTTGTGCAGGGATATGATCCTGGACAAAAAAACTGATGTGTGTGAAAATAATGGGTAGAAGGGCAGGAAGGAAGGTTAGCAAAGCTGTGTGTGGCTAAGTGTGTCCTGTAGACCCTCTAAGAATGTTTTTTAAAATTGCCTTCTCTCAGAATGAAATCATGGCACTTGCCAATAAATGGATGGAACTGGAGACTATCATGCTAAGTGAAATAAGCCAATCCCCAAAAACCAAAGGCCGAATGTTCTCTCTGATATGTGGATACTAACACACAATAACCATGGGGGAAGGGAAGAATAGAAGTACATTGGATTAGACAAAGGGGAATGGAGGGAAGGGAAGGGGGACGGGGATGGAAAAGACAGTAGAATGAATCACACATAACTTCATATATGAATACATGACCAATGATAGTGCACATCATGTACAACCACAAGAATGGGAAGTTATACTCCATGTATGTATGATATGTCAAAATGCATTCTATTGTCATGTATATCTAAAAAGAACAAATAAAAATGCGTTTCTCTTTGAAGGGGTAAAAATTCCATTTCTGATTCACTTGGCATGTTTTTATGATATTTTCACCATACACAGTATTCAAACTTTGATTTTAGCTGTCATCTCCCCCCTTTTAAATTCTGAAGAGTCTGGGAGAACAAAGAAGGAGTAGAGATGGAGAAAAACAGTTGCAGGAGTAGAGACTTGAGATAAGGAGGCTCCCTAGGAAGGAAGGTCAATAATAAACATTTTGCATTCCTCTCAGGGGTAATGAACTTCAAGGCAGCAAGAAGCTCATGAGGCCAGGGCAGGCACGATCAGCTAGGTGCCACCTCTAGCAGGACAGGGGGTTCCTGGGGGCCGCAGATTATATTTGCTCCTGATTTTTCCCCTTCCTAATAGTTCCTAAAACCAAGCACCCTCCTGCTCTTGGAAATGGGCCTGATTTTTCTAAGGGAGGGGTGAACATTAGTTTTATCAATGTCTAAGTCAGCTCATTTCCAAGGAACCCAATGACCACATCCACACTTTCACCCCCATCACTCTGAATCAAGATCTAGACAACTCCATTATCTCCAATGTTTGCCAGGGGAATGAAGTGAGATGGGTCTATAAAGACTTTCCACTGCCCTATGGGCATTTTCTATGATGGCATTTTCTTTCAGCAATTTGGTTTTGTGGTATCTGCTTGCAATGCTGTTTGTCTTTCTGGAATTTAACAAATCTTCCCAGGCGCCTTCTAGGCACTGCATGAAAGATTCATTCAATTCTTGGTTACACCTAATGCTATGGATGATACTGAGAATGGCAGAATCCTTTATTATATACTTTTCAGGTGGCAGATAGCTCACTGCCCTAGCCCCAACCCCAATCACCTGTAGCTTAGAGAAACTTATTTCAGCATTGGTTTGGGAAAGAGATGCAGCTTGGAAGCCAGAGATGGTTTCTAATCCCAGAGCTTCTCTTTACCAGGTGCATGACTTTGTAAATGTGCTTACTTTGTCTGAGCATCTGTTTCCTTGTCTAGAAGATGGGGTAATGTGAGTTGTATAGGGTATCATGATATTATGGACAGAATGAACCTGGCCTAGAGCTTGGCACATGATTGGAGCCCCTCTTGAGAGCTTACAGTCTTAGATGGGAGAAATGATACACACAAATAGCCTTTTGCCTATTGTGGAGGATTAAAAAATGAAACATATAGCCCTATCTCCCATTGTAACCCTTGTGACAGTAAGAGGGGAGCAGATGACAAAGAAAGTGACACCTGACTGACCTTAGGGAGGTAGATAAAATAGTAGGATGGTGCACTAGTTCTCTGCTATTATTTCTATTGTTGCATAACAAATTAATAAAAGATTTACAGTATAAGACAACATCTAGATCAGGCATGGTGGTGCACCAGTAATCCCAGTGGCTCAGGAGGCTGAGGCAGAAAGATCGTAAGTTCAAAACCAGCCTCAGCAACAGCAAGATGCTAAGCAACTTAGCAAGACTCTGTCTCTAAATAAAATACAAAAAAGGGCTGGGGATGTTGCTCAGTGGTTAAGCACCCCTGAATTCAATCCCAGGTACCAGAAAAAAAATCCATTTCTTATCTCACAATACCCATGGGTTGAGAGTCTAGGTGTATGTTGGGTGTGGTGGCATACACCTATAATCCCAGCAACTTGGAAGGCTGAGATGGAAAGATCAGAAGTTCAAGAATAGTCTCAGCAACTTAGTGAGATCCTTAGCAACTTAGCAAGATCCTTTCTTAAAATGAAAATAAAAGGGCTGGTGATATAGCTCAGTGGTAAAGCACCCTGGATTTGATCCTCAGTACCACACACACACACACACACACACACACACATACACACACACATGAAGAGTCTGTGTATGAGTTAACTATGCCTTCTTTTCAGGGTTCCACTGGGCTGAAATCAAGATATCAGCTGGGGTATGTTCTCATTCACTTAGCTCATTGGTTGTTGGCACAGTTAAGTTCCTTGAGGTTGTAGGACTCAGGCCCTTAGCATCTGGAGACTGCTCTTCATTTTAGGCCACAAGGCCCTCTCCACAACATGGCAGATTTCTTCTTCAAGGCTAACAGGAATGTGTTTCTGCAGCTTCTTGTCTCTTTTAAGGATTCACCAGTTTAGATCAGACCCATCCAAGATACTTTGCCTCTTGATTAAATCAAAGTCTATTGAGTAGGAACCTTCAAATCCTTTTTATCATATAGTGGAACATAAGTCACAGGTTCTTCCCACACTCAGGAGGAGAGGATTTTGCAGGTTACGTACTTGAGAGGGCAGGAATCTTCGGGGCCATCCTGGAGTCTGCCTACCACAGAGGGAACCCCAGATGTATCTAAATAAACATAGCAAAAACCTTGCTTCTCTTTGTTCCATTTTTATGAGAACAAAGGTTAAGAGTACTAAGCTTGCTCTTTTGCATAGTTCAGTCATGATGACATGGTTAAAAATGGAAGACAAAGTGAATCTGAGGATGGGGGACAGCACTGCCATGGCAGTGGTAGAGCAAACTTATGAATGAATGGATTCCATTGTGGTTGAAATGTTACTCAGAAAAAGGAATCGATTTTTTTTTTTTTTTTGGTACAGGGGTTGAATCCAGGGGCACTTAACCACTGAGCCACATCCTCAGCCATTTTTTGTATTTTATTTAGAGACAGGGTCTCCCTGAGCTGCATAGGGCCTCCCTAAGTTTCTGAGTCTGGCTTTAAACTCACAATCCTCCTGCCTCAGCCTCCCAAGCTGCTAGGATTACAGGCATGTAATGTAATCCAGCAGGAATTGATTTTTTCAAAAAGAAAAAAAAATGGTATAGTTTTCCCTGAAAGAATTCCATTAGTACCTGTCTGTCTGCCTCCAGTGGACACATAATGCTCTGTGACAAAAGGACATAACAGAGCAAGGTCATGCTCTTTCCTTCCCTAAGAGAGAGTCATCAAATCCATTACAGCCTCTCAAAGGAGAAAGAAAAAGATTTGGAATAAGGAAAGATGGGGATCCCCTAGCACTGAAAGATGTTCTTGTGAGGATTGGTTCTTCCCAGGAGCTGTGACTTAGCCACCCATACTGGAACTCATGTCTGGTCTTTGCATCTGCAAACCCATAGTCCTGAGCAGCAGGCAGAGTTTAGCAGCCAAAAACCTCAGCTCTGGCTTGCCCAGTATGCACAGTAGGAACATGTTTAGGGCAACAGCAAAAGGAGGGACACTAACATTAATACTTTTTTGATATTGAATATGTAGTAGAAAGGAAAAAGTCTGCTGAATTTCTCTGCCCTTATTTTATGATATGCTAACTTATTCTGAAATTTGGGATCACCTGCTGCAGAACAGAGTGAGGACTATAATCTTTTTTGGTGTTTAGAGCCTGTAGAGTTTAGAGGTCTTAGACCAACCCTAGGGAAAAGAAAGAGTATGCCAGAAGGCATTTCTCCTAACCTATTGCATCCAGACAGAACCACATCTAAACTCTCTTCATACAAAGCCAGAGGACATATGCCCAAGAGGGCAGGGATTCCTCTGTGTTTGTTCCATGCTGGATCCCAGCATCAAGGAACGTAGCACTAATAGCTGGTTGGGAAATGTTCCATGAGTAGATGGATATCTCCATCGTCAGCAATTTCTTCCCTTCTCCCACATTACCCAATTCCTTTCACTCCCAGAAGATCCCAAGGCATCCTCAAAAGACATTTTGGGTTTCTCAAACTTGCCTGATAATAAAAGTAACCTCAGGGCACTTTTCAAACATACAGATTATCAGGACTGTCTTGGAAATTCTGGTTCAGGGAGTCAGACTTCTGCATTTTTGAAGAACACTTCTGATAAGTCTTTTCTTCAGACCAACTGTAAGATAAATAGAAGGAGCTCAGCTCTTCCCTACACAAAGATATGAGCCATGGATATTTGACCTGTTTTCTGAGGAGCTGTGAAACCCAATACCCTGAGCTTCTGACCAGTGGCACTGAGGGAATGAGGGGCTGTAAGAGTCTTCTGGTCTACCTGCAGTCACCTGGGCTCAGCCTTGCCTCCTGGCTTCCACCTGCCTGAAAAGACAGGCCTTCTACTTTTGGGACTGCCCACTGGATTTCTTGTCCCTTTTTTCCAAAGGCAAACTTAATGTTCTGTTCCTTCTCCAAGCTGTAACCAGCATATGAATTCATAGTCACTTCTGTTTAGTTTGGTAATGACTTCTGCCCTGTTGGACCAGAGTTGACAGCTGCTGATTTTCTAGTCAATCTTAGGCAGTGATGTGGACAGAGCGTTCCTCCAAGGGTAGCTAAGTAAAGCTTCTGTCTTCAGGAGTCCTGAAGTAAAGTAGGGAGTCCCCCTACTTTACACAGGAGAGAGGGAAAGCTCTGATCCAGATCTGACTCTCCCTTTTTACACCAAGGTCCCCCAGTCCTCATCTAAGATCTGAAAAGATCAGTTTCTCCCTTAGTGATCCCTCCTAGGCTTTCTTGTCCCCAGAACTCTGTGAACCCCAACTCATTCACCAAACACTTACATTTCCAAGGAAGAAGTTGAGGTTATAGAGTAACTTGAGAAGTTGCTGCCATTTTTTCTTGGCTCCATAGAATGCCCCCCTAAAAGGACTATCCCCCTACCCAGAGAGTTAATCCTGCAATCTGCATACCTTGAGCTTGAATCATTGGCTACCCAACACCAGGGAAGAATAAACCTAGGTCAAAATGTATAATCTGCTCTGTGGCCGAAGGTGAGAAAATATAATTGACTATTTATGATTATTCTTGAGCCACGCTGCATACAATAGCCACATGTGACTATTTAAATATCAATAAATTAAAATCAAATGAAGTTAAAATTTCAGTTCTTCACACTATCCCCATTTCAAGTGCTCAATAGCCAAAGTGGCTAGCAGCCACCATATCGTACAGCACAGCTGTAGAGAATTTTATCATCACAGAAAGTTCAACTGAACGTAACTGTTTCAGAGGCAGAGTGTTTTCCCCTTGACTCTGTCTGTGTGATGTTTCTTCACATCATTAGAAATGTGTCTTTGTTTCTCTTGGCAATTCTTATGGTTATTGTAGAAGAAAAAACACTGTTGACGACTACATTAGAAAAGAAAACCAAAAATAACTTTGGTACTTGGTGGGGAGGAGGAAATTAATCATCAAAAGGTTGCATTTTCCCATTTTCTTTCTTCTATTCCCCTTCTAAGAAAGTATCCTCCCTTCTTTTCCATTTTACTTTCTGCTTTTTCTGTAGAGTGTCTTGTTCCATGTAAGGTTTGTCAAAGTGGAATGGTAGACCAGACTTCAAAACGAAAAGGTTCAGAGAGGAATCAAAAGCATGTTTGGGGCACAGGGATAAACAGTTGGGGAGAGCTCCCCCAAATCACACACTGCATAAAGAGGAAAAGAAGCAGAAAGAGGGGATGAGACTGGAAGGAATGGGGTGAGCCCAGGCCAACCCTCTGGGTCTGGACAGTGGGTTTGGGGAGGGAAGCCAACTGGGCCTGTTCTCACCATTCCTGAGACTGACAGACTGCCCAGTACTCCTGAGATCCTCTGGGAAGCCACTTCCTAATCAGAATTCTCCTGGCTCCTAACACCTGCTTCCATAAGGTTTCATCTTCAACTGTTGGGGTTCCATCCTAGGTACCATGTATATAGGCAATAGTGACTTAAATGCTGTTTTTCTGTTTTTCCTTCCTTGATCTCTTAGATGAGCCACAAGTACCATATTGTCTGCAGTTTCCCTCCCTTAATACCCATTGCCCCTGAAGGGTATCTTTAAAACTGTGCTCACCCTGGGTGAAACCAAGGAAAGTGGGCAATACCTCAAAAGGTGTCAAGCAATGAAAATGGGGAGTGGAGGGAAGGATAAGGAAACCTCAGGGCCAGGGAATCACAGGTGACAGAGCAGGCCAGGGTATGAGCCAAAGTTCAGGTGGACAGCAGGAACAGCACACAGAAGTACAACTTCTGCCCTATGGTCAGAAGGCTCGAGCTAAGGCAAACTTTGCATTCATCTCTGAGGCTTTCCTGTACATTCTTGGATGGCAGGATTCCCATCCCCACCAGTACCTCCAAGTGGATTGGCCATAGGCTTGTCAAGGTTGTACCAGAGGGCAAGGAGTCAAGAAATGGAGAGGAAGTTAGCTGGTCCTAGGCAGGTAATTGGTATCCTGGGGTCTGCTATCCCTTGGCTTAGGGACAAAGGTTGTCCCTACCTGTATTGTAAACTTGGAACTTTTCTCCTGCTTCGAGTTAGTTCTTCATGTTAACACAGCAGCGTGGACTTCCACTCCACCCAGACTCCATTCCCTGTCCACCTCTACACCCCAGAGCCAATGAAATGCATAACTTAAAGCCACTGACATTTAATACCTGTTCACCTCTTTGTCTTACAGCCGTCTCCAACCTGGACATCGAGAGTAAGCTGAGTGTGTACTACCGAGCACCCTGGCACCAGCAGCGAAACATCTTCCTCCCGGCCACCCGGCCTCCATGTGTGGAGGAGCTGCATCGCCATGCCCGGCAGAGCCTGCAAGCCCTGCGTAGAGGTAACTGATCCAAGTGTGGAGCTTTTCTGGGAGAGAACTCAGAGGTTGTCCCATCCAGGGGTTCTCTGTCCCATCAGTCCCAACATCTTCCTTTGTTACAGCAAGTACCTTGAAATGCTCCCTTTTCTATCCTGAATGAAATTTATGGGTAATATAACCTATACACATATTAAAATTAACATTATTAGGGGAAATACTGGGGAATGACATTGGCTAAATTATATTGTTGAGTGTGCATATGAATATGTAACAACAAATCTACCATTGTGTACAATTATAATGTGCCAATAAAAATATTTAAAAAAACAATTTCAATAAATAAAATTAGCATTAGTGTCTAAATATGATAACAGATATTAAAAAGAAAATTATAATATATATTTCAATATGCAAATGCCTAGTCACAACTGCATTAAAAAATAAAGTAAAAGCAGTTATATGTTTTCAACTACCAAAAATAAGTTTTGGGGGGTGGGGGGGTGAGAGAAGAATGGAGGAACTTTAAATTACAAAGAGGGAAATGAGAAGGGGAGGGGTGGGGGTATGAAAAATGGTGGAATGAGACAGACATCATTACCCTATGTACATGTATGATTACATGAATGGTATGAATGTACATCATGCACAACCATAGAAATGAAAAGTGGTACCCCATTTGTGTACAATGAATCAAAATGAAGTCTGTAAAAATTTTTAAAAAGATTAAATACATACATAAAAATATAAGTTTTGACTAAATAAAGACAATCAGAAACCATTCCAAACACAAAGCATAGAAAAATGAAGGACTCCTGGGGACAAGAGGACACAACCATAAAAAACCAGTACATTCAGCATATATTAGATATGAGAGAAAAAATACTTTGGATTATAATTTATAAGGAAGTTAAGTTTGACTCAAAAGTAAGTTCTAGGTGTTTTCCCTATAAGAGATTTGGATGGGACGTTTGAATATTGTGTGGGATCTTGTACCCTTTTTTGTTAACCATTATATACATCACAGGTTGGCTGCCATGCTTGAGACTCCTGCCCAATCATTCTAACAACCAGAACAAGCCCTTCAAGGGCTCTTCTGTTTCTGTTGAGTACCAGTGAGCTGATCAAACACCCTCATCCTATAGGGGGGCGGGGCACATGGTGGCCTAGAGATATGGGACAATTTGCTCAGGGTCACACAAAGCAGGTTAGGTAGTGTCTGGACCCAGACCTGAGCCTCTGGACCCCTAGTCAGAGCTCTTTTTCCTCTTGCCCATACACTGTGTTTCATGGAAATATATATTTATATTTACATTTATCTCACGGTCCTGACAGTGCTAGAGATAGGTACATAACAGTCAAGGTAGAAATATAGCTTTTTCTTACACTAGTTATTTTCAGTTTCCTTAAAACAATTTTAATTGGGATAAGGGAATTAAAATTGAGCATCATCCTTTCAAAAAACCCTAAATGGGACATCAGAAGTTGGCATGCTAGCTTTTTTGGTCTTTGGATTCTTGCTATGGAGACAGATGGTGTCTACACATTTATTGTCTTTGTTCCAAATTCTCTACACTCTTTCAAGGAATAGTATTTTTTGAAAGTACATAATGCATATAAAATATGTTAATACCATTATCAAGATGGAGAAATAAAATGATGATAAATATTGTTAGGTTATTTTCTTCCATATTTGTGTGGCTTCTGCCTTTTCCCCTATTGTCATTTTTCCTTTTAATGAAAGAGCTACCCTACTAATATCCCTAAAACAATTATTTCAAACAATCCCTTTGTTAATGGCAGATACTGTGACACTTATAATGAAAAGTGAGGATCAGTGTCCTCTTGAAGTATCTCTGGCATACTTACCATTCACTTCAACTAATAGGTGGCTAAAAAATTCTTCAACAAATTTTTAGTGCAAGGCACCTGGAAATGTTCATCTCCACTTCTGCCATTCCTGTAACATCCTTGGTATCCTTTCATGGTGCCACTTATAACCTTTGGTCATACCTAACCTTTGTGGACCTGCCTCCTACCATTAATCCATGAGCAACTCAAGGGAAAGGATAATATCTTACCAATAAATTTTATTCACAGTACTCGGCATGAACTCAACATATAGTCCTCAATGAATGTTTATAGAAATGAATCAAATTCTGCAGAAAACTGATTGAGCATTGAGGGCACAAGATGACTACAGAGAAATCTGATCCTTCTCACTAAATACTTTCTCAGATCTGATAACTAGAGAGCTTGAGTAACATTAGCCCTTTAGACATAATTCTTTTTATCCCTTTATTATTATTAATCAGTCCTCCCTGATTAGATTTTTATGGATTCAACCAGATAGCACTGAGCTGCTCTTAAGCTATCACATTTCACTGCTTTGTCAGGTTTGGACTTAATGGCAGAACTGAAGAATAGCAAGTGCCAATATCAATTTTCTCTGAACTTCCTCCTGGGGGTAGTGAGAGAGGGATATGGGGCCTCCTGGGGTTTGGATGGAAGACTATGGAGCTGCGTCTCGCCCTCCACAGATCGGCTTGTTTTGTGGTTGGCTCAATAGCAAATCTTGGGTGTAGTAGTTTTAATAGCACTGCAGAGAGCCATAAACAGGAATTATAGACATCATAGAATTAAAAACATGCAGTGTAGAATTAAAATTAGAAAGGGACTTTTTTTTTAACCTTGTCCAAGAAACACAGTAGCTTAGTAGTGTTTTTATCAGCATAATCCACTTCTGCCATCTGGTGGTCATGAATAATACTGACCTCTCACACATGGCCTGGCTCAGCAAATGCGGCAGTGAGCTTTCCTGTAGGTTCTTTATTTGGACAGCTGGAATAGGCTGGCTTCCACTGGGAAGGAGTGGATGATGAAGCACAGACAAGGGAGGCTGCGGTGGCTGCAGCTCTGTGTTCCTTCTGGAAATGAGGCTATAATGAGGGAGCTGGGGGACCGAGATTAAAACCTAGAAATTGGCTGCCTTCGACATCTGCGTAATAGCAAACCCCTCAACAAACTGTATCAAAGGCCAGGCATTGTGCTGGAGCTCAGTATTCAGAAAGCAATAAAGTGTTGTCTCTGCCCACAAGGAATTCCTGGTCTACTGAGGGAGACAGACATGTAACCAGGTAAGTTCAATACTTACCTGTGATATGGGAGCTGAGAGGAAAGGTACCTACCTAATCATGCCATGGAGCTTCAAGGAGGTCTCCCCAGAGGAAGCAACATCTCTATTGATTTCGAGTTATTTAGAATCCAATTATTTTTCCCCTTTTTCTCAGCATTCTTTAATGCTCAGAGCCAGTAATAGTTTCAAATGATGCCATGATTTATGTTCATAAAACAGGGAGAGAGATTAATAAGTGGCTATAAAGAGATAATTATATTTTATGTTTCCTTTCCTTTCAAGTTTCTGGCTGGGATCAAAGTTCCATTGGTCTAAGGGAATAAGGACCAAGGTTCTACTGTATGTATACTGCAATTTCAGGCTCTAGTAGACCAATATTCTCCATACCACACCAGTAGCAAAAAATGTTACTGAAGAGCCATTAATCTAGCCTGCCTACACCCAGCCTAGGGCAAAGAAAAAGATATATTTAAGGCAGTGTGGGAGAGGAGCAATTGAATAGGCAATTGAGTTGGTATCTCTCTCCTAACTCCTCCCCTCCTTTGCGTCTTCCTACCCAATAATACCTGTATTCTACTCTTCTTGATGAGTTTTAAAATATAAAAAGTTTTCCTTGTGCTGCCCATTTAGAAAAGCTTTCTCTGCTTGCAGAGAAAAATGAGGGTGGCATTGGAGGTGGGCACTTTAACAAGGAAGACATTTATCTTAAAATGTCTTCCTGATAAACATTGACTCTGGAGGCAATTTAGCAAAGACCACCTACGTGGTTTGGAGGACTTTCCTCTGATTGCAAATGGGAGCCAACATTTTTGGAAAGAATCCCAAGCAACTGGAGATGAAGAATACTATCACGTTTTCCTAACACAGATACCAAGGCAGCAGTTCAGTCGGTGAGGCCCACAGACAGCGACATCAGACAGGGATGGAAATCAGAAAGCTCCAGGGTGCTTAGTTTAGAGGGCAGCACGCTGAATAAAGCAAAGGAGAATCAGAAGAATTGGGCCAGCATTAGGGAAGTGGATCAAAACAGGCAAGGGAACCCAGAGAAGCACCTAGCACTGAGGGCACCACCAACAAAGCCCATTGTAATTATAGAATAAACAGACTATGGAATGCATTTTTTTAAACTAGGCTTTAATAAAAACTTTCATTTGTTAGTTTAGCCACTTACCAAAAACTTATTGAAAATCTACTGAGTCACAGACACTATAGACCCTGTGATCAAAAGCTGAATAAAACATTGTCTCTCTCTTCCAGGGACCAAGTCCTAGTGGAAGACGCTGAAAGATGGAGAAATGGCATTTTTATCAACACAAGCATAAAAAGGGGTGTGATAGGACTTTTGGAGAAAGGGCAAAGACATTACCTGAAAGGTTTAGCTTAGCTGTTTCCTGGCTAAGAAAGAAAACTTGGCAGTATCTTACATATTGTCGAATACTCTATTTTATGGTATCAGTGTTCAAAGAATTGTAATGTGGTAAAATGTAATTATAATTAAATAGTGTCAAACCCAAGAAGACTTGCTGCAATGAGTGAGGTGTAGTGGGACCTTATAGTACCTGCAGGTCAAGTAGTGGTCAAGAGCAAGACACTGAGCTAAAGCCATACCACTCAGCTCCATAGTGACCTACCCTCCCTGAGTCTGTTTGGGCATCTACAAAAGAGGGAGAGCATTAGTGCCCACTTGGTGGGGTTGTTGAGATGGTGCACATAAGATACCAGACAACTAAACTGTGTTTTTGGTGTGTGTGTGTGTGTGTGTGTGTGTGTGTGTGTGTTGGTGCTGGGATCAAACACAGAGACTTATCTCAGTGAATACGGTCAGGACCCCTTAATCCCACACATAGATACTTCTTAGCTTTTTCCAATGATAGCTTTATTCCCAAACCAGACAAATATTGTCATTGGGATTGCCTTACTTTCTCTGGGAATCCAGGATTTCAAAGCACTCTAAATTTTGTGCATAGGTGATAGGGCTTAGATGACTACAATTGTGTGCTGGTCACCTAGTTTTCTGGAAAAAAAATGATAAGATAAATAAAAGCCTATAGTGTAGCACTTACCAATTTCTGTGATATAAATACTCCCACCATGGTCTATTTCCAGGTACCAACAATTGGAAAACTGACACACAAATTCCTGAATCCAGAGCAGTTAGTTCCCCTGTGCCAGTGTGAGCTGGCTCCAGTGCCCAGTCTGGGCAACTCTGATATGTTTGTTTCTACTTTCACTCCAGCATTAATGACAGCAGGTTTTTCACCATTATCATCAACTTTTTTAAAACTTTATGTTGTTTTGAAATGATGCACACCAAACTCAGAAGTGAGTTTGTACAAAAAGATTATGAGGTATATCTAAATAATTGATCATAAGTGAAAGTTCAGTTAGGAACCATTCTGAAAATCTGATTTGGCATATAAATAATCTAGATTCATGAAAGATCACTTTTTTTACCACCTTTTGCTAATCCGCCCAAGGGAAAAAGGGAAATTGAAAATGCTGAGTGTATATCAGTATTACTGCTTTTTCTGCCCTGTCAGAACACCGGAGCCGAAGTGATCGCCGAGAGCAGAGAGCTGCTGTCCCTCTTTCCATAGCTGCTCCGCCACTGCCAGCCTACCCTCCAGCTCACAGCCAGAGGAGGCGCGAGGTAAAGGACCGCCACTTCCTAACGGTAAGCTTGATGGCCACTGCAGCCCTGTGCTTACTGGACAGTAAACATGAGTATCCTGGGAGTCAGTTTCATCCCTCCCAGTGAGGGAGGCTAAGCTGGGAGGGATGCTACCCTGGGAGGGTAAACCATGGCTCTTGGGAACAAATATATCCTCCCTCCCATTCATTTCTGAAAGGAATACCTCTTTAGGGGAATAGAGTGGGGATCCAGATACATTTTGTAATTGACTGATTGCACAATGCAGTAAATACTAGTTAAGAAATCTAAAACCAGAAAACAAATTTACTTCAAATCCCAGTTCTGCTTACAAGCTAAAGAATTTAGGGTAAGTTATTTACCTTCTTTGCCCTCAGTTCCCTCATCTGTAATATGGAGGTATTAATAGTATTGAGTTTACAGGGCTTGAGGATGAAATGAGATAAGGCATGTGACAGAGCTTAGCACAGTGACTGACACCACGTAAGACCTCCATTAATGTCAACCACAACTAGTGTTACTATTAGTCAAGTGATAACATGGCTGACTCAGTGGGAAAAGCTGGAGAACTTAATTGATGTGGAAAATCACCACCTGAAGAGAAATTGTGTCACCATTTTATGCTTTCCCATTCCACAAAGGAGGCTAATTCTCCAGAGTAACTTGCTACCACAGTGACATCATCACCATTGGTGATTTCACCCTTATCCAGGAGGGGTGCATAGGGCTGTAACTCAGTCTGAGCCCCCAAGTGTAGGTCACAAATGATGACGTCCAACACCTGCAAACACTGTGAGCAGCTGCTGCAAACACGTCACTCCAGATGTGCTTTCTGGGGCCTCAGTGGGGACAAGTGAGTACTTTATGCCTCTGAGATGGTGTCACTGAAGTGAGGAACAATGGTTTCTGTGACCAAATCAGCCCAGACTGCCTGCCAACATGTCTGCACTCCACTTTCTTATTCTGGTTTGAGGCCCAAAGTCTAAAGAAGTTAAAACAGTGTCGGTAGGAATTGAGCCTTTTATTTGAAATTAAATTTATATGTATGACTCTAAACCCTGCACCCTGATGGCTGATACAATATGCAAAATACTGCAGAATATTCATGTACCAAGATAAATGAACACCCAGATGAAAACAGATTTCACCTAAATGAGTTTTCATGATATAACATATCCATTAAGACTTTGAGTGATATTGGACATATATAGACATTTTTCCTATTCGCAGCTGGACAGTAGGCTCTATGTCCTTCAGTGCTCATTAGGTGCACACTAAGTGTCATGTTGCACTCATTATATTGCTATGATGCAGCCCAAGGATAAGAAAGGGAGGTAAGAGCCTCTTATGGTTTTCTAGTTCTTCAGAGAGAGCAGTTGTACATGCTAGTGATTTGTCATAAAGGGCCCTGCTCAGCAGAAGTTCTTATTAAGCTCAAATCTGCTTGCAGAAGCATTTGTTTTTAATGAGGCATTTTTGGCATAAAAATACTAAAAATATTTTTCCCATTCATTATAACATGTTTTGTGGCTCATTAAGTTGATTTTCTTGTGCAGGGAGGTAAGAGAGAAGAATTTTGAGTGTTTACAGAAACGACATAAAAATATAACCCTTTCTCATAATCTGCATAATTTTAATAATGTCTAAATACCAAAGTAAAACTATAGGAAAGCCTTAAAATAATGAATAGCACTGAGGGTGCTTCATTTACCCTACAAACATCAATAAAACAGGGTCATCAATAAGACACTTATGTAAACTTTGTAAAGTTTGCCCATCTCAGTTGATAATACTTAGCATTTCTAAATAACCTGGGGAAATTTTGTTTCAGTTTTCCAAAGGAGTTTGGGTCACCAAATTCATTCAGAGAATTTCCCCTCAAGTCATGTCCCTCAGACCTGGATAGAGCATGGTTCTATGCATTGCACTTATAAAACTGGATATTGCTGAATGAATAAAAGTTTCGGGCATATAAGAACAGGAAATTTGCAGCTAAATTCCTGGATTCATATTTATTTAGAAAATTGCTAGATAGACATTTTCTTAGATAGTAACTCTCATTCATTCACCTGTGAGACTTAATTAAGCCATTTTTCCTCCTTCAAAAAGAGCATTCATGATTAGATTCTGATGTCATCTTCCACAACTCTACCAGCTATTATACTGTACTTTGATCATTACTGCCAGAATCTGTGAAGCCCAGCTGCCTGGATTTGAATATCAGCTCTACCACATATGAACTGTACTATCCTGAAGAAGTTCATCATCTTAGTGTCTCAGGGATAAGAGTGATAATACCTTATAGGTTTGTAGCTAAGGACTGGATGTGTGAAAATGTGACCAGTGATTGACGCATAATAAGCACTCCAGAAATTTCAGATCATCATTGCCATTCAAGTGGTTGAGGTATCTGTGACATAATGATAGGATCATAGGTCTAACTGGATTTAAATCCCAGCTATACATTTGGGTTGTATAATTTGGAAAAATTTATTGTATCTTTCTGAATCCAAATTTCTTCATCTACAAATTAGGGATGATAATTTCAGCTTACAAAGTTGTTAAGACCTAATATGAACTTATATAAATAAGATTATATCATATATATGTGAAAGTGCCCACCACAGTGTTTAAAATACCTAGATATCCTAATCTATAATCACTTATATTAAAACTCTTCCCAGCATATTTAAAGCCTATAATGTTTACTAACAAATAAGACTGGAGGAAGTATAAATTATTACACCCTTTTCAGAGGGCAAAACTCTAAATATTTCTAAACATTTTACCCTTTGATTCAGCAATTCTATATCCAGGAATTTACTGCAACACAATAAGCAGTATATGGAAAGATTTATTCACTAATATGTTCATCAAGGCACTGTTTATAATAGCAAAAGAGAATCATAGATACCATAGGTATCTAATCCTAACACACACACACACACACACACATATATATGTATATATATGAATGAAATATAAAAAAATTGTGTGATAGAATATTTAATGCCATGTAAAAATTTATGTTACATGATCAGGGATTTTTAAACAGTTTATAAAATTGTATATAGTATGAACACAAAAATATCTGAGTGTACAGTACACAGAGACAGAGAGAGGGAGGGAGGGAAAAAGGCTGTAAAGCTATGTATCTGTGGTTCTCAAACTATGTGCTGAGATTCCCTGGGCACTGCAGTGAACTCCTAAGGGGACCATGGGATATTTTAAATTTCAAAGGGAGACATCTGTCTGGTGACATCTGGCAATGGCTCCAACGTTAACCCACAGGTCCTACAAGTAGGAAGAAAGGATGCTTAGTATCTTGTTGGTTCATCTATATCAGAAGTTTTCCAAGGGGAACTCATGAGAAACTGGAGTAAACAATTTAGCTTAAAACCCCGCAAGCAGAAAAATCAAGGGGTGTATCTAATTAAAGCCTATCTGGGAGTCCTCCCTTGGCAAAAGTAGTAAAAGGTGATTTCAGAAAAAGGATCCCTAATAAGATAGTGTCTCTTTCATCCTACTATTACATTCTGAAATTTTATAGCCAGAGACTATTTTTGTTTCCTATTAGAGAGACCAACCCTGCTAGATATTTAACCTTTAGGAAATTAATTTCCAATCATTTCTTTGGAACATGCAGCTACTGTGGACCTGGGCTACAGGGAAGGGATTCAAATAAATGTTTCCAAATTCATATTTTCACATAATATTTTAACCTTTAATTCATCACAGAAAACATAGCTTTAGAGTGGTAAAGGGTCTAAAGAGTTGTTTGGGCAAGGCTGGGAGCCAATTGTAAAAAGTTTATAGTAAAAATGTTATCCCAGGGGCAACATGAAAGAGAAATTGCCTGGGATCAACTTCTGTCCACATGATTGAACTTTTGGCTCCAACGAACTTGTAAGTGGCAGGATACTGATTATGGTGGGGGGTTGGGAGGAAGGAAGGAGAGAAAAGGGTGTCCCAGTGGGATGTGTTCGTGTACTAAGCAAAAACCCATTTATTGTAACTCCTTTGCCTCCAGGTAGAATTCCTGGAGAATTTTCTTTGTCAAGGTGAAAATGAGAATGACAATTGGGTATCGAAACATGAAGCTTTTGCCAGAGCAAGAACAGGTAGCCTACTCTCTGCAAATCCAACCATGGATTTTCACTCTTAATACCAGCCATTAGAGGTGGCCCATGCAATGTTTGTTGATAAGAAGCAGTACTTTTATGTGCTCAATCGTCTTTAGATTTACAGTGCTGATAGTCAGAAATCTGCTTGTTAGAGGCAGTTGAATAGATTTTTTTTAATCAAAATACACACTGAGACTTCCAGGTTGCCGAAGATAATGTTACTACTATACTAGGTTCCCATCTCCCAGTGTTTCCTTCAAAACTACTGTAGGACAAGATGGGGGAAATAAAACTGCACAAAAATACCCCATCAGCATTATTTGAGGACAGAGAAGGCCCAAACACCAAATCAACTGTTAAGTAAAAAGAAAATACAAGTATCAGTGTGTTTCCACTTGTTACAAGGTAAAGGAGGGCAGATTCAACAAAACTATACAGAAGAGGGGAACTAGCAGTGGGTCTTAAGGTTGACCTAAAACCACCTCCAGAAAAAATTAAATCTATCCTAAGTCTGAGAATACTTTTAGAAAGCCCAAATAGACACAAGCTACAGGAAGAAGATCTAAAAGTCTGTATACTTTACGAAAGCAGTCTCCCATATGCAAAGCTTCTGGGGCAGAACAAAAGGCAAAAATAATGAAAATGTGCCCTTTGGCAACTAGGAATGAAAGAGAAAAGACAATAGAAAAAAATCAAAGGACACATTACTCCTACCCTGCCAACAAGTAAACTAAGATTTCTGGACTCTGATGTACTCATAAAAGATGGTGTCGGTTTTTTTTTTTTTCTTTGCGGTGCTGGAGATTGAACCCAGGGCCTTGTGCTTGTGAGGCAGGCACTCTACCAACTGAGCCACATCCCCAACCCCTAAGATGGTGTCATTATACTAATAAACTTAAATAAATTCATTTCCATAGAAGAAACAGAAGTTGTTAAGGAATCATGCCACCAGACACAGATGGTTTCCCAGGGGAGTTCTATTAAACCTCTGAAGTCCATATACTCCCAGTGCTGTATCAATTGTTTCAGAGCATTAAAAATGAAGTGAAACTTCCCTGTTTCTTTTATGAAGCAAGTATTACATTGATACTTAAACTGAAAAAGGCAGCCCACAAAAAATAAAGCTAACTACAGACTGATACCACTCATGATTATTGATTCAAAAACACTAAATTAGTTAGCAAACACCACCACATTAAGAAATTAATATATCATAACTAAATAGAACTCATTCCAGGAAAGGAAGGTTGGTTCAATATTAGGACATCTATTAGTATCTTATATCATATTTATTAGATCCAAGAAGGGAAACCCCATATGATTTTCTCTATGGATGCTGGAAAAACCTTACTCAAAATTCAATATCCATTTTTTAAAGAAAAGACTCAAGAAAATAGGAATTGAATGATACTTCTTTAAAATTATATATATCATATTTATATTTATGTATGAATTATATATACATATATATATAATATGAGTATATATTACATACATAGTTTTAAAGTATATATATTAGTCAGAAAGCCAGTACCTTACTTAATGGGGAACCAACAGAGGTATTTCTACTATAATCAGAATCAGGAAGAAGGCAAGAATGCTCACTATCTTTCCTTCTGTTTAGCATTGTACTTAAGGTATTGTTGTTGTTTTGTTTTTTTGCGGTGCTGGGGATTGAACCCAGGGCCCTGTGCTTGCAAGGCAGGCACTCTACCAACTGAGCTGTATCCCCAGCCCTTGTACTTGAGGTATTAATCAATGCAATTAGACAAGATAAATCAGAGCCATAAGAATTGGAGAATTAGTGAACATAATTCTCTGAAGATATTATACCAAAAATATATAGTATACCCAACAATCCTAAGGAATCAATGATAAAACTAACTCAAGCAATAAAAGAATTCAGTAAGGCAGCGGGGTATCAATACACACAAGTCAATACCCTTCAATTACACAAATGATAGCCAATTAGAAGACTTCATGTTAGAGAAAACCCCATTTGCAGCAATAACAAAGAAGATTAAATACTTGGGAATTAACTTACCACAATTTGTAAAGTCTATATGAGAAAAACTTTACTTCCTAAAGACACAAAATTTGACTTTCTCAACTGAAAAGATATCCCCTATTATTGGATAGAATGATTCAAAGTTATAAATAAATCAGGTCAAAGTTAATTTAAATTTAACACATCTCAATAAAAGTACTAAAATGCTTTATTGTGTGGAGTTAGACCCCATAATACTCAAGTTTTTATAGAAAAACAAACATACAAGAATAGCCATGAAAACATTGTAAAAGGAAACCTACAAGGGTAGTTAGCCCTACAAGACATTCAGACATATTTAAAGTCTCTATAATTGGGCTGGGGATATAGCTCAGTTGGTATATTGCAAGCACAAGGCCCTGGGTTCAATCCCCAGCACCGCAAAAAAACAAAACAAAACAAAAGTCTCTATAATTACAACAGTGTGGTCCTGGCACATGATTAGACAAATATACCAGTAGAATAAAATATTAAATTAATAGACCAGAGTACTTATAAAAACGTAAGATAAAGATGACACCATAAATTACCAAGGCAAAATATGGAGTTTTTAAAGGTTATCAGAACAAAGTGGCTAGCCATTTAGTAAGACAGAAGATCTGATCAGAATTCTTCAACCTCAGCACTCTTGACATTTGGGGGCAGAGAGTTCTTTGCTATTGTGGCAACCCTGTACATTATGCCATGTTGAGCAGCATCCCTGGCCCCTACCCACTAGAGGCCAGTAGTGCTCCTTTCATGACTTGTGACAACCCAAAGTGTGTCCAGACACCAAAGGTTCTCTGTGGGGCTACAATCACTCCTATTAAGAACCATTTAATTAGATCCATACCTCTCACCATAAAATTAAACTCCAAATGGTCCAGGGGCCTAAGTATAAAAAAATGAAACCATATAAAATTAGAAAAAAATATGGTTAATTACTCTTTGACCTCAGCCTAGGAAAAGCCTTTCTAAGTGACTCAAAGTATAGAGGCAATAAAGGAAAAGATTGATAAATTTGAATAATGAATATTTTTGCATTCCCAAACACCATAAACATTGTAAAAATACAACTGACAACTGGGAGAAATATGTGCAATGGAAAAAAGGCTAATATCTCTACTGGATAAATACCTCTTAAAAGTTGAGGGATGAAGAGCAAAAATGTAGAAGAAAAAATGGGGGAAAGATATAAACAGACAATTCAGAAAAATATTTTTTAAAACAAATTTTTTTTGGTAGCAGGGAATGAACCCAGGGATGCTTAATCACTGAGCTACATCCCCAGCCCTTCTTGATTTTTATTTAGAGACAATGTCTCACTGAGTTGCTAAGTACCTCGCTAAGTTGCTAAGGCTGGCTTTTGCACTTGCCATCCTCCTGCCTCAGCCTCCCCAGCTGCTGGAATTACAGACATGTGCCACCATGCCCGCCTAAAGATATTTCTTAAACTTAAGAAAAATTGTTCAAACTCACTCATAATTAGAAATGCAAATAATACTGACATACCATCTAACACCTAATAGGCAAAAATTAAACAATATGACAACGTATTCTGTTGGTGCACGCTAGGGAACAGGCAAGACACTCTCATACATTGCTGGCCCACCATTTCCAGTTCAAGCTATATGGAGGACAATGTGGCAATATCTAACAACACTACATATGTACTTACTTTTTGCCCCAGCAATCCCACTAAAGTTACACTTCCAATAATAAAAAAAGTTTGTTCATTGCACCATTGTTTCCAATTACAAGATATTAGAAACAAAAAAGCATATACATAGCAGAGTGATGGAGTAAACAACAGGACATCCACACAAAGGAGTACAGTGTAGCTGTAAAAGAATGAGGAAGATCTTTATGAACTAATATGGAGTGATTTCTAGGACATACTGTTAAGTGAAAAAGGCAAAACCCAAAAGAGTGTCAATCCGAAGTTACCCTTCATGTTAGAAAGAAGGGTAAATGAAAACACACAGGTGTCCACTTATTTGCATAAAAGAAGAGTCAGTTGTGCAATAATGCAACATATGGATCCCTAAAAATCTCCCACTATGCAAAACTGCACAATAAAAACCAAAGGCTTATGGGGAAAGCAGAGTTAGGGTCACAACACTAAGAGACTTCTTCCATATATCTATCTCTCTCTCTCTCTCTTTCACACACACACACACATGTACACACACACACACAGAAAGAGAGAGAGAGAGAGAGAGAGAGAGAGAGAGAGATAGGAACCATGGTAAATGGTTAAGAAATACATAAATAAACCTCATGTGGTGGTACATGTCTGTGATTCCAGCAACTTGGGAGGCTGAGGCAGAAGGATCCAAGTTCAACGCCAGCCTCAGGGATTTAGCAAGACCCTAAGCAACTTAGTGAGACCATCTCAAAATAAAAAATTAAAGGATTGAGTATGTAGCGATTGGTAAAGGTAAAGCACCCCTGGGTTAAATCCCCAGTACCAAAAATAAAAGGAAGAAGCCAGGCACGGTGGTGCACACCTGTAATCCTAGCACTTGGGAGGCTGAGGCAGGAGGATTGTGAGTTCAAAGCCAGCCTCAGCAACTTAGCAATGCCCTAAGCAATTCAGTGAGACCCCGTCTCTAAATAAAATACAAAATAGGGCTGGGGATCTGGCTCAGTGGTGGAGTGCCCCTGGATTCAATCCCCAGTACTAAAAAAAAAAAAAAAAGGAAGAAAATACATAACTCATAAATACTATAGTAAATTGGCACTTCACCTAGAAAAAACCTGAAGTTTGCTTGTGGAATGAGCATCAGAAAGGCTGCAGTTATGAGTTACTGGGAAGCAGTGGAAGGAGGGTTATTTGAAATTGAAGAGAAGGTTGTTAACACCAGGCCTGAATGGGCTCCTAACACACAGGGTAAACTGGGGTACTGATAGATATTTGAGGTGTCTAGGGGGTCTGCGTATTTTGTGTGTGCACGGGTATTGTATTCTTATGCAGGTCAGTTCAGCTGGGTGCAGTTCCTGCATTTACCTAGAGTTTCTCATGTATGAAATCATGTATAAGCAAATGTGAAATTCACATTATGCTCAAATCATTCTCTTAACATATCAATCACATTGGAACAAACTCAAATTTTCAAAACAAGCGTAGCAAAATTGACCACTACAGGAAGGATAAACTAGAAACTAATGACACTAATGATTTACCTACAGGAGGTAGATGGGGATGGGTTAGTAAGAATAAGGGAATAGCTGGGTGCAGTGGTGCATGCCTGTAATCTTAGTGGCTCCAGAGGCTGAGGCAGAAGTATCACGAGTTCAAAGCCAGCCTCAGCAACAGCAAGGTGCTGAGCAACTCAGTGAGACCCTGTCTCTAAATAAAATACGAAATAGGACTGGGGGTGTGGCTCAGTGGTTAAGCCCCCCTGGGTTCAATACCTAGTACCAAAAAAAGGAGGAAATGGTACTAGGTGAGTAGTAGTGTTAAGGGGGAGTGACATTTCTCTGAGTATATTTTTTGTGTGGCCCATTAAAGCCCAGGTAATGTTACAATATCCCCCCATAAATAAACAACAGAATGTGAGGAGAACCCCAAGTTGAAAGCAAATAGTAACAAATAAGCCCAACTATACATAAATAGCATAACCACCCTAGAGAAGATGGTGAAGAAATAAGCTAACCTTAATAACTTTGGAAAACGGTATTTTGGTTTTTTTGTTTTTGTGTGTGTGGTGCTGGGGATTGAACCCAGGGCCTTGTGCTTGCGAGGCAAGCACTCTACCAACTGAGCTATATCCCCAGCCCCAAGTATTCTGGTTTTGTTGATAGACCCATGGATACCATTTTCAATGAAACAATGAGGCAGAACTGTGAATTAAAATAGCTTGCTATACAGCCAAAAGGATGAAAGCTGTAAACTCAGGAACTTTACATGTGCAAGTTAAAGAGCCTGTGTTAACTAACAGAGGACTATTAAACAATTCTTCTTTTATATAATCTATATGTTACTTGATCACATAGTCAGAATGACACTTCAAAAAGAATTCCTCATTCATTATATACTCAAGTCATCCTGCCTGGCCATCCCTTTCCCTGGTCCCCACCCATTCTCCATTGCTTTGCACTGGTATTCTTCAGCCATTCCCTTCCTGAAGAACTGTGTATACATTTTCCTTCCCAACCAAGCAAGTAAGTAATGGGTCAGAGAAAGATGGCCAAGGGCAGGTACATGAATGAAGACACTTAAACAGACAGACTTTAGGATGTCAATAGCCTGAATCAATTTAGCTGGCTCTGGCAAAGAAGCTACTCTGGCTTGCTCAAAGGCCTGTTCCACCTCAGGTTGTGCCACTAATGACAGATTTCATGTTTCTAAGGGATTAGCAATGATCTACACAAGGAGCTAGGAAGCCATTATAACCAGACAACTATCCTACAATGTATTTGATGCTTTGGACTTCTTTTAGGAGCTCATCAGCTTCCAGCATAGTCATTTGCCAAGTGGAAAGTCTTAAAGATATGGAGGACAATCTTGAAATCTCATATAGGAGAAATTGGGCACTTGCTGGCAATAATCTCTCTACTTGGGAACATGAAGTGAAAATAATTCCAGTGCTTATAACACTGAGGTAGGAGCAATGCCCACAGAGGGGTCGATGCAGGATGCTTTTTAGGGTGTCCAGCCTGCTTTACAAAAACCCATGAGAAAGTCCCCAGGAACATAGAGCAGTCATTCTGGTGGTGATGGTGCTCCCAACAAGCCAGCAAACACATGGCTGCTTTCTGAAGGATTTACAGTGCACTAACAAGATTTGCCACATAGGTGTGCATGTAGAGGCTCAGAGGCCACCTGGGTGAGCCACCCTAGAAAATGTGGCTCTATACTTCACCTTCAAAGAAGACCATCTCTGTCAAACAGTCCTTTGATGACAGAAGAGAGTGTAGCCAAGAAAAAGTAACATTCTTCTGCAAGAAGTGTTGATTCCTGAAAAGCCCTTGGGGAGGCAATCTCCCAGAGACTGATTTATGAGCAAAGGTAAATAAAAACTTGCAGAACAGAGAACTATATTTCCAAGTTAGAAATATATTTAATAGGCATAACTTGGGGTGCCACATCAATCAGTGGGGATTGGAAGGCTAATAAAAATCAAGGACACTGAAAGACCAAGTGAAGGGTAGGTTAGGTGATAGAGAACCAGGAGGCAAAGAACACATGGGGAAAGCTGGAGACAATGCCGAAGCCTGGCTAGAGAAGGCAGCATGTCTACATCCCATGAAAGAGCTTGGCTGCTTGTTTCCCCACACCGATTATTCCTCTCACTTTCTCAGACCAAATGGACAACTGACATTCAGCAACAGAACAAGGGCGATGATGTCTGGAAATAAGAATCAGTGAATGGATACTGAAGAGACATTCCATAATACCCTCTTCACCCCAAGGCAGTTTTGTGTTGATAGAGAATATCTGGGGGTGTCATACAGCTGCAGCAGTATTTGGGGGGAGGGCAATGATAGGATAGAGGTGGGGCTGGTAGACGGAAGGGCTCTCAAGTTTTAGTTCTTAAGTACTAGAGAGCAGGGAACAATTTGGCCTCAGTGCTTTAATCGAGAAATTGGATGCTCATTTTCTGCTCTATCTGCACCTTCTCTAAAGCCTTAACAAATTCCATGAAAGATATGGCTCCATCCCCATCCTGATCAGCTTCCTGGATGGTTCTGTCTGCAATGATGCCCAGTTGCTCATCTGAGATATTCACTCCAACCATCATGTGTAACACCTGTAACAGCTCACTGCGGGAAATCTTGTCATCTTTATCCAGATCATATAGTTGAAAAGCAAAGCGTAGTTTATTGATTCGGCTATTGAGTGCTTCAGATCCATTCCCATCTTTGCTCTTTGCATCATTATCAATGGGTCGGAAATGAGCCAAGATTCTTATGAATCCACGGAAATTCACCTGGTCTTCTCCATCTGGAAAGAAGGCACTGATGATTCGGTCTCCCAGTGGGTTAATGGCAAGTTCTGGAATCCTCTGGAAATCTTCCCGGCTGAGAGTTCCATTCTCTTCTTTGTCCAAGGTAGTGAACCGTTTATAGAGGCGGGCAATCTGACTATGGGAAAAGCCAGTCTCCTTTTTAATTGCCTCCAACTCTTCATTCCTCAGTAACATAGAGGCCTGAGATCCCATCCTGACCCAGGAACTCCTCCAGGAGCAACCCTGCCAGAAGCAACAGGGTAAAGCTGAAAGAAAAAAGAACTGTGTAAAAATATTGTACTCCAATTAGTAACTTTATTTTTCACAAGGAAATGAACTAGCAATTCTGAAACTAATTTATATGTACACTAAGACTGAGCAAATTAATAAATATCATGTGGATTATGACAGCCAGATATCTCACTGTTGGAGAAAGAAGATACAAATAAGAGTTGAGTCGAAAAAAAACCCTTTGGTATTGGATTCAAATCTAAAGTGCCAGTATAAATTCATACATATATTCCCATGTATACATATAGATATAGATAGATGGATAAAGTAAATGTGTGTGTGTGTGTCTATGTGTGTGTATAAGTATTGTTAGAAACAACGAAGTGCCACAAGAAATCAAACACATGCTGGGAAGTGGGTGGGCAAGGCAAACCTTCAGTTTTGGCAGAAGGGTGGCATACTACTGGAATCTGGCTAGCAAGTATGCCTGGGCAGGCAGTCCACCTGCTTATATTTAAGGCAGTGCTGCCCTTCACTCTGATTGGAGTTCAGGGTTATAGTATATATGATTGGCTAATTTTAGAGTTAGGGTGGACAAAAGGGGAGGGCTACAATCAGATCCAATCAAGGTTGAATACTATTCTGAAAATGGACTACCAGTCTTTCTATTTCTCCTAAATCCCCTTTTTCTTTTTATACCTTTTGTTTTCATTTTCATTGCACCCTTTGGTATCATCTATCCTAGATATAAACTTTTTGAGGTGGAAATCATCCCTGGTAATGAATTATCCCCTTTTTAGCAGTTAAGATAATCATCCCATCAGGAGCACTTGCTAAGGTCCTTTCCAGCTTGGTAGAAGATTGTCTTCTTTCCAGCTCTTGATTAAAATCAAGTTATCACATTGGAAGTGATGAATTGAAAACTCTAGAAGGGGAATCTGAGCAGCAGTTTATAATAATCATGCCAGCAAAAAACAAACAAACAAAAAACCCCAGATACCCAAAAACACAGATCAAGTCTGCCTATATAGGAGGTTAGGAAGACTTGTAGGTCTTAAATTGACTCAGAACCAGGCATTCCTGTATAAAACCCCTTTTTTTAATAACTTCCCAATTTTACTTAATTTTGAGAGGACTGACACAAATGTACATCTCTAGTTACATTAAAAGAACTTTTATTTTAAATGCCCATGTAGGACTGTGCTTTTGGTTATACTGTCCTGCCAGATATTTAAGATCAAGTTGGTCAAAATTGACCTTGTTTGTTTCTATTACTAAGAGTCAGTTGAGATTCCTCAGGTGATCACTCTTGGGAACTTGGGAGAAGCCTCTTAGTTTTTCTAGTGTCATCTGCCAGGATGGGTCAGGTCTTGCTGACCACATGTGACTTCCCTTGGAAACATCGGGGACATTTCCTTCTTCAGTGACTCTCCTCTTTGCAGAATGTACACTGGTTGGCTTCTTGTTCTCCAGAGTCCCTTTGACCCCCCTGATTGGGAAGTCATGTAACCCAGAGTTGCAAAGCCCTTGGAGGAGTCTGGTTTTTCCCTGGGTCCTGCTGACTTCAGAAGGCAAGAGCCAAATATTGGCTATTTTTCCTCAACCGTTAACTTCCTTAGCACCCAGCAAGTCAATTTCACCAGTAAGGTGGGAGTATTGGGTTTTAACTTTAATGTCTATAACTTTACAATTATTTACCTCTTCCATTTAATTGGGGTCAGTATTAGTACTGAAGTCAACTTTTTATTTTGTTTATCATATAGGTGATGACTCTTTTAAAATTAACTTAGGTTGTCCTGTTAAACTTCTTTAAAACATTAACAGGCAAAAGTTATGAAGTTCTATGAGGAAAATTCAAAATGAAATTAACAAGACCAAAAACATTCAGTTTGTATAATAGCTTTGAACCAAGAAACATAATTTCTATAACAATAGTAATATATCTTTGGTATCTACTTTGCCTCCACAAAGACACCTAAATTTACCAACTCAATCACATGAGACCCTTTACAAATTTCACTTTAAAACTTTCTTACAATCGTACATATCTTTTATAATTCACCTAACACTTTAGTTTTGTATTATATCCCTTGCTTATTTTGAGATCACAGTAATCTTGTTTGCTTTCTTTTGTTTTAAAGAGTAGAATACATTTTTATTATACAACATTTTAATTTTTAAAAAAAAAATTCTTTTCATGGAATACATTTTCTTATTACCAATTCCCACAGTGGGAAAATAATTTATTATTTTTAGTTTTATATTTGTGGACAGATTATTTTAGGACAAGTAAAACACATTTAAGGATTAAATCTGTTTGGAATTTGTAATATTCTGATATGTCTTCAAAAAAGACATCTTCTCTAACTGGATCATCTCTAAATTCAGAAGGTCTCCAATCTTTCCCTTTGTCCATTATTTCCAAGACAAATGCAGAAATATGATCATATATTGATAATAAAGCTGAATTCTCTTTAAGAGACTAACAAAAGGAGATCACAATAATCTTTACAACAGAAACCTATCCTTTGAACACAACTTTAAATAAGCTTGAATCTAGCCTCTACTTTGGAGCCATCCTAACATGGCCCAGGTAAAGTGGAGCCCTGACAAATAACACAACACAACATTGCACCTTATTACCAAGGTATCAGACAAATTTGGTTAACACTATAAGCCATTTTTTTTTTCTTTTCTCCCTTCCCCTCCTCAACCTGGGAGCAGGGAACAGAACCTCACCTTTCCCACCCTGGGCCAAGCACATACCCAAAGAAATGGTTATCTCCCAAATTTAAAAGTGAATCACAGTTCCTCTGCGGGAAACACCTGGATGCAGCCCTTGAATAGCTTCTTTAAAAACCTTTTGTTCTGCCTGTGACCAGAGCAGTGGCATGCCTGTAATCCCAGTGGCTGGAGAGGCTGAGGCAGGAGTTCAAAGCCAGCCTCAGCAAAAGCCACATGCTAAGCAATTCAGTGAGACTCGGTCTCTAAACAAAATGCAAAATAGGGCTGGGGATGTGGCTCAGTGATGGAGTGCCCCTAAATCCAATCCCTGGTACCCCACCCGCACAAAAAATCTTTTGTTCTTTCTTAACATACAATTATAGCCTCTGGGTCTGAATCTTTAGTGAAACCATCCCACCCCCAAAAGCAATAAACCTTCCTTCTTTCCTTTCTTAAAATTGTATCCCAGTCAATGCACCAAGCTTCCCCTAATTTGACCTCCTAGAAAAAAACGTGTGGGTTCGTAATTTTAAAGGCATCTTTACTCTTACCAATTTAGATCGACCCTTTTTGTTAAAATTTTATTTAAGTGATGTGAACTGAAAGACATTTGAATCCATTCATTAAGTTTATGAGTACTCATTCATCTACAAGCCAATCCTGATACAATGTACATGATATACACACAAGCACATATACAGAAACATGACATACAACACACATATAAAACAGGAAACAAAGATCTTTTAGCTTTTTTCCCACAGGTGGGAGACAACAGCTACAGATACTTATTAAAGTCTACTAGATTTAACCCTTTAGAATTTAAAATAGCCCTATCAGAGTTTTACAGGATGACCGAGGCAGGAAAAGGGCCTGTGCAGCTGGGAAAATTAGGAATAGAGTCTGCCAGCCATGGTGGACACCGAAATCAGAGGTTGATGATCCTCCAGGGGGCAGATTTACTCCCACCATCACCACTGTTTATTTTCTTGCTCAGAACTCTTTAAAGGAAAAGAAGATCGTTACATATGAGCTCTTTCCATCCCTAGCCCTAGAATTTTTATTCCCCATTTTTGTGGGTTCCTGTATTTGAATTTCCCCTTCTGCATTTAATTTTTCATTTCCCCACCACCCCCATGTGCTCAATCCCCTTATCGGGAATTTTTTTTTTTTTTTTTTTTTGGTACTCGGTATGGAACCCAGGGGCACTTAACCACTAAGCCACATTCCCAGCCTTAGAGAGACTCTCTGAGTTGCTTAGGGCCTTGCTAAATTGCTGAGGCTGGGTTTGAACTTGCCATCCTCCTGCCTCAGCCACCCAAGCCGCTGGGATTACAGGCGTGCGCCACGGCACGGGCTCTTATTGGGGATTTATTACACAACCTGGGACCCCACCATGTGCCCAATCCCCCTTATTGTGGATTTCTTGCATATTTTGGGTCCCTGTATGCTCAATTCCACTTAATAGGGATTTCTTGCATACACCCTGTCCCGTTTTTCTGGGTGTGATCTTGTGTTTCTGAGTCACAACCCTCTGGGGATGGGCTGACTACCAAGGAGTACTTCTCCCTAAGATTTGAGAAAAGATTTTCCTACCTTGGTTTATGCACAGAGTTGTTTGGTCGCTGAGGTACTTGCCTGGGCTCCTACCCGCATTGCTGATCCACTTTCGATCTTCTTCGGATTTTGGGTCCTTTGTTGGCCTCAGGGATGGCAGTTTCCTCTCCCCC